>CAEGAE010007035.1:0-20329 GCA_903067095.1 Girardinus metallicus
ACACCCAAAAAAAAAAACCTCTCCGTTTCCCCCCCCCCCCCACCCCCTTAAAAGGGGCCCCTCTTTTTCCCCCCCCCCCCCCCCCCCGGCGCCCCCCCCCCCCCCCCCCCCCCCCCCCAAAGCAACATCTACACTCACACATGAAAATGGCGGCAAACAGATGCACAAATATACAACTGTACGTCTTTGAAAAGCATTAGTAGAGCTTCCTGTACAACCAAAAAGAATCCAGCAAGTGGTTTCTGGATGGTAAGTCAACAACAAAACACTTGTCTTTTCCAGCAGCCGTTGTACAGTGGATATATCGTTGTACTATGTTGAGAGTGTCGTCTCTCCTGTTGGGGTGGCAGCATCGGAGCCAGGGACCAAATAAAGCTCAACAGCCTGATAAAGAAGGCTGGAACTGTTCTGGGGGGCGACTGCGGAAACACTGGGAATGATGACGCAAAGAAGGATTTTACATAACATCAGGAAAATAATCAACAATCCTGAGCATCTGCTTCATGAGACTTTCATAGAAAAGCTGCATCTCTGGTCAGAGGCTTCTTCAAATTCCCTGTAATACAGACTGCTACCGGAGATCTTTTCTGTCAACGGCTATCGCTATCTACAATAGCTCTGAAGAATTTTTAATTAATATGAGAGTAACACTTTCTAGTCATTGTTTTCTATCCTGAGTTTTACGACAGTTGGAACCATAAAACGCTTCCAACTGTTGTAAAACTCAGGAACGACAACAGTGGCTAGAAATTGTGGTACGTAAATTAAAACAATGTTTAATTTCCATTTGGGACCAGTAAACTAGTTTTGAATTTGAAAATCTGTTGACCAAAGGTTCTGGAGCTCAACTTTGGTTGCTAGGTGACGAGCGGAGTTCTGCTGAGGTTGCTAGGTAACGGCCTGGGCTTAGCTGGGGTTACTAGGTGACAGGCAGTTCCTGCCGATTTGTGACGTTACATTTTGAAGGTTTTTGAAATGTCTCATTTTCCAGACACCAAAAGAACATTAAGTTGTTGCCAAAAACCGCCTGGGTGTTTTTTTTTTTTTTTTTTTTTTTTTTTTTTTTAAGTGGCTGTTTTCAGAAGCAGCAGAAACCCAAATGGAAGCATGAAAATATGAATTATGCATAATAGATCCCATTTATCAGAGCTCCACTGTTCAGATTAAACTGAGCTGCAGCCAATCGCTTTGGGGGAAATGAACGTCAAACTGGTGCCAAACAAAAGACTGAATCCTTAAGGAGAAGTAGAAATGATGGATGGAATATTTCCAGCAAAACGGGAGGCAGATTACAGTGAAACCCCAGAGCAGCGTTTTGAGACGCGAGCCAGCGGCCCGGAGGGCTCAGTAAGGCTTGCCAACTCCGGTTCTGGTTCTGATTCTCCCGTTTCTGCTCAGTCAGTTAACAGAGCTTGATAATCCTGCCGTTTCTCTTCTCACCTCAGTTTTCTCTCTTCTCTCCGTCCCGTTTTCTGATCTTCTGTTTTTCTGTTGCTCATTTCTAACGTCAAGGCGACCTATCAGACTCCCCACGTGCCTTCAAGAAAGGTGGGTGCCTCTGTTGCGTCTTGTTTTCCTCTCACCCGACTAAAACCATCCCCATTGTTTTCCTTTGCTTTTCCTCTCCTTTCCACCCTTTCTTACTGACAACCCTGGTTTCGTTGCTTATTTTTTTGTTTTTGTTCTTTTTTCTTCATCATATTTGGATTATCACCTCATGATTTGTAGGAAAGCTGGTAGCTTTTACTTGACAGTCTGTTGGCTCCCACCAGAATTATGGGTATTTTTCTCACCAGCCATCTAGTTTCTGATAGGAGCTGTGAAATGTAGCGTATACGCTGCAAAAACGCAAAAATTTTGCCAAGTATTTTTGTTTAGTTTTTAGTGCAAATGTCTGAGAACACTTGAAATAAGGCGAAACCAACTTACAAGTAACTTTTTAGCAAGATGTAGTAGCTTGTTTTAAGTCAGTAATAATAGAAACTTCTTGGTCAAACTTGCAGATTGTTTCACTTTTAACAAGACATTTTCCCATTTTGCGAGTGAAATAATCTGCCAGTGGAACTAGAACTTTTTTATATAAATTATTGACTTAAAACAAGTTTCTATATCTTGCTGAAAAGTTACTTGTAAGTTTTATTTTACTTTAAGTGTACTAATATAGTTGCACTAAAAACTAGACTAAAAATACTTGATTAGATTTTGTGTTTTTGCAGTGTACCTCTCTGAACTCTGTGTTCACACAAAAATAAACTAATACATTTCTACTACATATCCAGAAATTACAGCATGTGCAGAAGTTTTAAACTGCCCCTACCGTCTTTATGCTGTAAACTTGAAACTTTAAGAGATTATAAGAACGTCCGGCTGCCTGGAAGGGAAACATATTCTTATCACGACTTGAATCTGTGTGCAATCTTCATGTTTCTAATGTCTTAAACTAAGAAGAAAAAGTTCTCCACTCAGGTTTACAGTGGGATCTTTTACAATTTCTCCTACTGATTACCTTTTATTTGTTATGTGAAAGCGCCCATTTTTGGATTTTCGGCACAGTTTGCATCCCAGACAGGAAGAGCGTAACGGACTTCTGACTGTAGATGGAAAACTTTTCTGTCAACGCAGTTTTGAATTTTTAAATCATGCACTAATTTCTAAATATAAGTGCAATATGACAACTGTTTGCTGTTTTTATTTTAAAGTGTTCATCCACCCCAAACATTTTCTCCGATGGAAACACAAAAAAGTGATGAAAACTCCAAAACACACAAACACAAAAAACAAATGCAATCAAAAACGCTGCAAATATATCTACATCAAAATTGGTATCAGCCAATGTTATTAATTTTTTTTAACATATCGGTCCGATAAATAAAATTAGGTAGATATGAACAACTGGTATTTATCTCCATCTTGTTGCCTTCTGTTTCTGTTCATTTTGTCAGAACGGTAGAGAAATATTTATGATATAATGTATCATAAATATTTATAATATAAAACTGGTTATTTGCCATAACTTTAATATCACATATAGATATCAACCCAAATTTTTGTATTGCTGCATCTCTAGCAAAAACCTACAATCATCAAAACAAACACTAAACAGAAGACCTCCAGACCACTAGGGGGAGTCTATAGTAGGTAGAATTACCTCTGTAAATATGCTGCTGCTCCATAATGTTGTGAAAGACTGCGTGTTTGAAAGACATGAACTATAACGCATCTTTTCTTTCTTCTGTCCCGATAATCATGACATCCCGTCTTTACAGAGGTTCTCATCCCGTACGAGTTATTGGTTGACTCCCCCTTGTGGCCTGAAGGACTTACGTTTTGTCGCGCGAGTTTTCATTGTTTCATACTTGTGACATATTTTCCCTTTTGCTTCTATTTCCCATGGTTGCAAAATTTTCCGTTTGCAGCATTTGTTGCATTTATTTTCTTTCATGTTTTGGGATTTGCATCATTCGTGCATTGGCACCTTTTGACCCCAGTATATTTCTGTACTACAAGCACAGAAATTTATATATTTGATTGGCCAGTTCTCAGTAGTACATATTTATGGAGAAGAAGGGGGAAAAAAAGATCATTTTTAACTTTTTATACAGATTAAAATCTTAAAGGTGTGGCATTCATTTATATTTTGTGCCACTAAATCGGCCATCTTTTGCTATGAGTCTATTTCCCTTTCCAAAATAACTCAGTCTGGTTGGATGGAGAGCAGCAATTTTTATATCTCACGTCAGTTCTCAATTGTATTTATTCTAAACTTTGACTGGGCCATTATGACACATGAATATCCGTTGTAGCTCTGCCTAGTTGTTTATGGTTGGTTGATTATATTTAGCTTCATCCATGAGGACGAGTCTCATCATGCGGTTGGTGTGCATGCTCAATGAACGCAGATTCATTGAGCATCTGCAGCTCAAAAGGAGTGAATGTTGTTGCATTTTAACCAATACAATGTTTATTTTCTCATTTAAGAAAGTCATTTAATTGTTTAGTTGCATTGTTTAATGTATTTCTAGTATTATAGAAAAAGGCTTAAGTGGATAAATGAAAAGTCTGCAGAATGAACAAAACGTTTCATCTGATTAATTGATTAACTGGTTAATCGATTGTCTGAGGTTGCAGCCCAATATTGATGAGTTTTTTAGTTATTGTAATTTGGCACTCTTCACTTTTTGTACAGAAAAAGATTGAATACTGGTAATAATGAATTAATTAAAATACTTGTCACATTTTTCTACACATGGTGTTAATTGTTTAAAAAGCCGCGCTGCTTTGTATGCAGAGCGCCGCTGCAGCTGCCTGCCATGCACACCCTGCAGGGACAGAATCTCCTCAGCTTGTTGTCACATCATTGTCTCATTTATTTCACATGAAGGTGTAGTTACAGAAAAATGCATCTGTTGGCGAACAACGATTGTTAATGAAAAATTGCATGCGTCTGGTTTGAGAGGGCCTTTGTGGGAGAGCGCTGCCGTGTTCACAGTCGTCTCTCTGTGCTGAATGGGAGAAAGGGTTTTGTTGTCACCAGCGCACCGAGGAGACTGATGCAACGGCTGTGACGAAACAATCTGCTCTCCACCAACATCACCACCCCTGTTTGTCTGTTTTGTTTTGCCCGTTTTCTACGTGTCACTGACCGATCCGGCTTCACCTCCACCAGGCTCCGCCATGGCTGGTCTGGACGGTCTAATCGGTGCCGAGGAAAGAGTCATCAACAGCAAGCCGAAGATGGGAGAAGACCTGGTGAGTGCATGACACTTCTGTGCAGCCAGCAACTATTTTAATTATCAATTAATCGGTTAATTATTCTGACGATTAATCGATAAGTTTTTGAAATGACACATTCTGTTGATTTTTTATTTAGGCATTTTTATACAGTATTTGAAAAACATGCAAATGTACAAATAATTTAATTACTTTATAAATAGGAAAATAAACATGTTCCTACTTCAGTTAATGATTAATCATTTACTAAATTAGTTGACAATTAAGTGTTTTAGTCCTAATTTAAATGTCTCATCAATATATTAAAACTTGAAGGGTTTTTTTTATCTTAATTTCAAAATATATATATTTTTGAAGAGTTTGGGCTTAAACACTTCCCTGATTATGATGGTCTTTCAGCGAATTGCCTTTTTTGAGTCTGTATACTTCAGTTAATGATTAATCATTTACTAAATTAGTCAATTATTATTTCAATAATCGATTAAGCACAATTAATCATTTCAGTCCTAGTTTAACATGTCATTAATTTATTAAAACCTGAAGGGTATTTTAACTTAAATAAATACAAAATATATATATGTTTTGGGTTAATTTCAGCTCTGAGTGTGTTGTTCTTTCAGCACCTGTGTACACCAGTTAATGATTAATTGATTATTTTAATAGTGAATTCATCCGATTAATCGTTTAAGCCCTACCTCTGTGACCTGAGAGCAGCTTTGTTGAGGATAAACACAGGGCTGACTGTAGGCATGTTAATTTCATTCAGCGGAGGCTGATTGAGATGAATGAGGCGACCCGGCGCTTTCTCTTAACTTCAGTTTTTACTGTGACGGATGATTCCAGTAAATATGTTGTCATAGTTATATCCGTCTCGCTCTGGGCTATTCGCGCGTCTGTGTGTGGCTTCCTCCAGCCGGCCTTCATGCAAATCGGCTCCACGCTCTGTTTGCCAGTCACTGCATGGTACATTTCCTCGCCCAACTCGCCAGGCCTCCGCAAGGATTTTCAAACCATGTTTGGCCTCTGAGTGCGTCTTGTGTTCTGCATGTCAAGCCAACACCCAGCTACCAAACTGCATGTTTGTGTGCATGAGTTTTCTGTCTGTTGCGGGGTAAGGCTGTTTTTCTGAGATAGAGCAACCTGGCAGTGAAATTATCCGATTTTCTTGAGTCAGATACAGAATCTGGATTGGTCTCTCTTGAAAATGCAGATTTGCACTTGTTTCTGTCTCCTAAAGCATCATCCTTACCCTGTGATTGTGCAGTGAGTAGATAGATACTGATGGCCTGTTCACACAAGAAGAGTGACTGAAATAATTTACAGTGGATATGAGGAATGTTAACACCCTATTAAAATGCTACATTAAAATATTTCCAAAGTTTTTTCACATTTAATGTGACCTAAGACCTGGAAATAAATAAATGGATGGATGGATGGATGGATGGATGGATGGATGGATGGATGGATGGATGGATGGATGGAGATCTGACTGAAGGTGGAAAACCTTGAATAAATTGGCTTCCTGTTGGATGAAGGGTGTGTAAACTTTTACATCCACTGCATGTTATTAAAGCTGCTGCACTTTCTCTCTCTCTTTTCTCTTTCTCTCTCTGTTTCTCTCTCTCTCTTCCTTTCCTCCCAGTTTGAACCAGAAAACTTCAAGCTTATCATCACTTTAACACTTTGCTGCACATCCACACTCTCTTGCTTTCCTGCCTCTCCATTCCTGTCTAACAAAAAAAAACAAATTATTCCTTTCTTTCTCTCTCTGACACACAGACATGTTTTCGTATCTTGTGGGAACTTTACATTGACTTTCATTCATTTTCTACAGCCTACTCCTACCCCTACCTCTAACCATCAGATACTTAATCCTATCCAAAACTCAATTCACACCTTAGTCCTAATCCAAACCCCTAACTCAAAAAAAAAAAAAACATTCCCCTCATGGAGACCAGGATTTGTCCCACAAGAAGCAGCGGTCCCCATAACCCCACAATGTAGACAGAAATAGGTCCCCACAAGCATATAAAAACCTGGTTACACACACACACACGCACACACACACTGCTGTGAGTGTAACCTGGGCTCCCCTGTCTGTGTTGACAGGTGATTGATGAGTCTCTGGATGTTAACGAAGTGGTTTACAGTGCTGAGAGAGTCAGCGTTATGCATGGTGATGAGCTGGTGAGTACAGCGGCGCCCTCCTCTGGGCTCTCTGGGGAACTACAGGCAGCGGGGAGAAGGTGACAGTAGGAGAGTGTAGGAGTGTGCAACCAAACTTTACTTACCCCCCTCTCTTCATTGGCTAATGCTATCTTTTATTTATGCAATAAATAAAATAAAATAAAATTGTTTTGTTAAACAGCTGATAATGAGACGGTTGCTAATCAACATTTAGTCCTTCTTTCATAGCTCTACTGTTTAATGTTGCATTTGCCTCTTACTTTGTAACCAAATCAGCAAAACTTCAACTGTTGACCCAACTTAGCATTAGCATTAAGAGCCTAATTTGTTCCTTGCTCATTTTAAATAAAAAATACGAACTATGACCAAATGTTTAGATATTTAATGTTTGAAAAACAATACTTGTTAATCATTACAAGTAATAGCAGGAAAACAAACTTATTTATGAAAAATATTAAGCGGTATATTATTAAATACACAACTAATTGTGAAGGGTAATTATAACTTACTGTAGGTATCACATTACTGTCTATGAATATCTACAAACCATGTATTTAATGCTTACAGCTTTACAGGTTTGAATGAGCAAGAAACAAATTGATTTACTTCTCAGTACTAACTGATTAGCACTTAGCATTACCTAATACATGCTAATGCTAACTGTTAATGATGAAGGAATGACTTTGTTACAAAGCTTATAATAAGAAACTCTGAATAAAAAGCTTTATTCAGTGAAGTAATTGATATTCTGTGATCGGTCCGTCATTCATTGCTCTCCAAATTAATGTTAGTTATCATTCACCTTTTTGTAATGAAGAGTTTGTCATCAGTCATGAACTTTAGCCAGTTACTAGATGCACCAGCATTTATTACCTGACTGTTTGCTGCTCCTTTTAATATAATAATTTGAAATTCTGACCTAATTTCTAGCTATTTGTTTAGCTATAAGCTGTTGGACAGAGTTGAAAAAATATAATCGTGGTGATGATTAACTGATTAACAACTGATAATAAACTGAGTGTTTAATATCTAATAGAATGGAATCTCATCAGCTGCAATTAGTCTTTGATTAGCTGCTCTCCAAATTCTTCTTTTGATTATCTAATCCTTAAAATTAGTTAATAAGCAAAACACAGATGTTTATCATTACCTATTAGCATTAACTGCTATTAGCATCAGCAGTTTATTTAGTCGCTGTTTACTTTCAATTGATTGTCAATAAAACTTCAGATTTGTTTAGAGTATTTAGGAAAATATGATCAGGAGTTCATTTTAAATTAATATTTACCTAACTATCAACTCTTTATTATCATTTGAACAGAGATTGATTACATAGTAATAATAGCGTCATGTTCAAAACACCTTAGACATTATTAAACACACTGAAACAGAGAAGAGACAAGAGAGTGAATAACTTTGTACTCGCGAGGAGAGCAGCAGGTTAGTTACAAGTCTCCTATCTACTCTAACCTGATTCCGCTGCTTCCTCTCTTTTTATTTCCTTTGGGTCGGTCCCTAGTTACAAGAGAGCTGCAGCTTCCAAAGGGTCGGGTGCACACAGGCTACAGCACAATACTTTTCACACGTTGGTGTTGCCAATTGCAACAAACCGTTGCAGTTGGCCTCCCTGCTCATCCGCTCTGGGCCCAAACATTCTTCTCTCCTCAGGTAGTTCCTGTTGCGAGGCGTTGCACAGAATCCTCCAACTGCAGCATTTCTGTAGAAGAAAGCTCGTCATATAGTTCAAACATAAGTATTAAGATGTACTCAATATAAAGCATAATACTAATACATGATAATTATATACAATTTCCCCCAACAAATAGTAATATAAAATAATACACAAACAATATCCAAACTAGTCATTGACTTTTTCAGAAATTGTGATCAGAAGTTGACAATTAATGTAAAATTATTTGGTTTCATCATATAGGAATAATTACCAAGTAATAATTTAATATTCTTAAATTATTACTTGGTAATGTTAGCTTACAAATAATAATTTGCAACTAGCTAGTAGCTAGTTAGCAAAACACGTTCATCATTAACCACTGGGTAATGGTTAAATAAAGTCTAGTTCATTTTTAGCTTCTCATTGGCCAAAACTTTAAAGATTTTATGGAGTTCAGTATGACTGAAGCTATTAGCCTGATTAGCTAACAGCTAATTGTTTGAAGCTCTATGGACAGTTGGTAGTTAGTAAGCCATTTACCAAATTTTTATCCACAGTCCATTGTTATGTTGGTCTTTTAGTAATTCAGTATTGCAATATAAACAGCTAGCTGTTAGCTAGCATTTCACCAGAATTTGATTTGAAGTTCATCATTGAGTATTGGTTTACAGACAGTTTCCTGTTGAATTAGCACAGGTATTTACCTGAATGTAAGCAAACGCAAAGCATTAAGATATACTTAACTAATCCTTGTTTAGCTCCTCATGGGATTCTATGTTACTAAGTGAATTTTAATATTTTTTTAAATGTAAATATTCCCTTAACAGCATTCCTCAAGGCATTTCCTCGCTCAAGATGAGCCGCGCTGCCTGGCAGTGGTTGGATTTTTATGGTTATTGAGTAGCATTAAATCGGGTAGCTTTTTGTCAAAGTAACATCAACGTTATTTCAGCTTGGAAACAACGTTGATTTGGTATGCACTTTACCTATTGTTGGTTTTAATGTGAGAAGTTTGCGTAAATTAAATTGGCAATCTGCAAACAGCATTTGCATGTTGCTCAGACTTTGCACCCAAGGGGATGTTGTCCCTGATGCACAGCGAAGCGAAACTCCTCCACTCGATTGATTTCCACACTTCAAAGCCACTTCAAGGAACTTTGATCTGTAAAGTCATATTTCCCACCATCTCCTTTGAATATTTTGATTTGAATATTTTTCAGATTAAAGCTGAGTTTATATGCAGAGCCAAAAAAACCAAACTTTATCCATCAAACTGAGTTACTTTTAAAACTTTAATAGGAAATTCAGGAGTCTCATGTCTTCCCATTATTACTATTGATCATCATGACTTACTCAACACCTCACCTGCTGAGATTTGAGAATGGAGCCTGCAGCAGAAATTGTCGTATTGATCTGGTTCCATTGATTTGGGAAGGCGGCAACTACAAAACCTTTCCTGTAAAGTAAAAAATTTAATTACTGGTAATAACTGCAGACAAATTTGTGTTAACGCGAAGATCTTCTAAATCAGTCTGGGCAAGACGAGTTGCAGACTGGAAAAGTTAGATAAAAAATGAGTCTTATTTATAATTTGCTAATTTAGACTGAAACCTGTAATTTCCTCCTCCTGTTTTGTCCTGCCCGTCAGCCCTACCGCCCCCTGGGTGAGGACTTCAGCATCAGGTACAGCAACACCGCGCTGATTGGCCTGCTGGTGATCGCCGTAGCCATAGCAACTGTGATTGTGATCAGTTTGGTGCTATTGAGGAAAAGGCAGTACGGCACCATCAGCCACGGCATCGTGGAGGTAAGACACCACAACAACAACAACAACAACAAATGCCAACATGAGTCACTGAATCTAAGGCTGTTATGATAATGATTATTTTACTAATCGATTAGACTGGCGATTGATCGATTAGTCGAATTATTATAGGATTTTTCATTTAGCTGCTGAAAATGCTCTGGGAATCCCCCATGATGAGCTGGAGAGTGTTGCAAGAAGAAAGAAGAGCAGTAAATGGATGGATATTTGATCTACCAATTAATTTTTTTATTCTTTTGCATTTTATAAGTTCCTTTGGAAAATATTGACTTGAGTAAGTTTAGAGATTCAGTGGTTGAAACACGTTGCCTGAAAGGAATGTAAAGGTTTATTTGTTTTTAGGGAACCACTCACCAGTTGGGCTGCAGCTAATGATTATTCTGACGATTAATCGATTAATCGGGTCCAAAAAATTTGGAACATTCTGAAGATTTTTCATTTAACCATTTAGGCTTGTTGTATGCAATGTTAGAAATAGATTTGAAATGCAAACAAACAATTTGAATCGTTTTTTTAAATAAGAATGCAGTAACATAGCATTATTTTAGTGCATGTAAAGGATCTTTCTACAGCTATAAAACCCCAGTTAGCATCAATGTGAAAACCTGGGCTTACATAAGAAAAGGTGCTTAATTGGAGTTTATTTTTTGGCATAATTTGAACCGGATGAAGCCGAAACTTTGCCAACTAAAGAGTTTTGTGTAAAACATATTTACAGACTAAGGTTCTTAAAAAGGTAAATATTTTTGAAAAGTTTTGGCTTAACAGCAGCTACGAGTATGTTCTTCCTCCAACTGGCCTTTTTGAGTCAAATAGTAATCCATTAATCGTGACTGATCTGATTAATCGTTTTAGCCCCACCTGAATTATTTGCGCTTGGCTCAGACAGAACGCTCTGCCCTCTCTGCATTGTCTTTCTAATGTTGATCTGCATCTTGTTCGCAGGTGGACCCCATGCTGACGCCAGAGGAGCGACACCTAAACAAGATGCAGAACCACGGCTACGAAAACCCCACCTACAAATACCTGGAGCAGATGCAGATCTAACTGAGAGGGGGCGCCGTGGAGCCCACAGTGGGAACATACTACTGACCAATAACACATGATGCTATTGTTAAAATCCTTTGCGTACATCCAAACTCCATTTACTGGTTTGTTCAAAACGATCCTTAAGTAATGCTACTACTTCTACTACTGTTGTACGATAGAGCTCTTTTTGATCACATGTCTGATGTTTCTGCCAGTTTGCAAAATAGAAAACGATTTATCTGTAATTATCGAGACGGATCAAGATGTATAACATTTCTTCTGACATTTTTATTATGTGAAAAGCAAATCAAACTAATGTTTTTTAGTCATCAAACTGGCACTACATTTAGTTTCTCCATCATGCAGACTCTGATGGGTTTCATTAACTAATTGGTGTTTTAATGTGTTATTTTTAATCTCAATAGATTGCTTGTATATGAAGGTTCTTTGTACCAATCAAAATATTTAGTGATTAAAAAAACAAATGGGGGGGTAAATCATGGTTTATTTCTTTGCTTTGTTATAATAACAAATAAATAAAAAAATAAATATACATAAATATATATAAAATTAGATGTTTTTATTCTACCTTTTCCCAAAGGAAGAGATTATAAATTGGTTTGGGTTTTTATTTTTTATCCTTATTTGTATTCGGTGGTTTGAATGTTTGCAGGCGTTTGAAAAGGCGAGGACCTGTGCAGACCTCCAGCTCAAACATCACTATTATTGACTGAATCTCCACTTTTCTTCTTCTTCTTTTTTTTTTTTTGCTTTAATTGGTCAGATTTTTCCAAGCCGTTAGTTCATTAAAGTCTTGTACATCAGGACAAAATTTATATAGATATATACATTCTGATCTGACACAGCAAAGCAACCAGACAAACTAATGGTTAGCTAAGCAAAGACAAAAGATTCATAATAAAAATGAGTGAATGTGTTCATTTACCACCTCATACACACGAACTAAGGATTCAAACGATTATTTGTCGATTAGTGGTTTATTAGATTAAAATTGTAATGTAAATTCCAATACACTAATAATATCCGATTAGATCTTCTTTTAGCATTGTAGTTTGGCTTTCATCCAGCAGAGGGCGCCAGAGGTCGTTCATAAGCGGAGCCGCTGAGACAGAAACAAAGATGGCGGCGGGGCGATTCCCGAACGGGGATTGTTAACGGTCCAAACAGAGCAAAAAATGCACTTGATGCGGTTATGTTTTGAATTATAAACACTCAAGTTTTACTTTAATAGCCTGAGATGCCGCATCATGGCGCAGTGTCAGCATATTGTGAGAAATTTTGCTCCATATGGAAAGAAAACTCAGGTTTTTAAGGAAATGTCCTCATAGCCGTTATGCGATTGATAAACTCAGTCAACTTTAGATTAACTCGTTACGTCAATAACTTGCACCCTTAACACAAACACAAACTTTTGCTAGTCGGGAAGCTGTAAAAATCCGTTGTCCAAATGGTACATAGCTGAATGTATTTCTCCATACTATGTATATGATGGGTTCCCTTAAGGCTTTGCTCTTTTTTTTCTTTTTTTTTACATTTTGCACAGATTATCCAAGTCAAACAATTAACTCCCAGATATTCACAGATAGATTTGAGGATGTTGCGGCTGGAATGCTTGAGCTTAGCGCTTCCGGAGATCCAAACTGGGCTGAGAATCAACCCTGAATTAACCGCACAAACATTTAATGATGCGATGAACCGACCTGGAGGTCTGCGCGGGGCTGGTTGCGTGTATTTTTACAGGTAGAGATTGACACGAAACAAGTGAATCCTAATCCTCTCTCTATCTTAGTATCGTCTTTGTATGCTTGTATAGTTGATGTTGCAATCATGGCTCTTTTTTTTTTTTTTTCTTATGAGGATTTCTGTGGTGTGCATTGTTCTTATATGAAATCTGTTTTAAATTTTCTTTTCTTTTTCCTCTTTCCGTGACAGTATATCTGTATGTGACTGTCTCACTATGCACCCAAACAGCTTCAATCTCGTAACTGCCTGCTTGACTGTGGAAGAGGACCAGGGGACATTGATTATATTATGCATATTAGTGATTTAAAACTGATCAACACCAATGGAAACAGATTTATGGTTACAAGGGGTTACACATCAATAAACTCACAACAAACAACTGAACTTGTCATTTTTTTATTATTATTATTAAACTGATGTTTGAGAAAATTTACAAAATCTCATATTTTTGAAAATACAGGAGAGAATATTAGGTTTTAGTCAAAAACCTAATTTTAAGTTTTTAAACTCTGGCTTTGATTTTTTTGGGAGGGTTTTGTTTATTTTTGAGCATGTACAAAAAATACTTGCAGTTTGAGAGTGGGTGGATGTATAAACTTCTCAATATTCCCACATTTATTCCGACATGTTAAAGAGTAATAATCTTACGTTTGTTACGACTTAACTCTCGTTTAGTTAAGTCATCAGTACAGTATGTATTTAATTTTAATTGCAGTGGATGAACAATCATTTAAATTAAAGTGACAATTGCAAAAAAAAAAATCAACAATAATTGACAAATAGTAGATATTATAACCAGCAATGATCATATGTTTATGCAAAGGTATATATGTTTTTTCTTTAATAAAACATAATTTGGTTTAATCTTTTTGAAATAATGCTAACAACAAAAAAATCTCTTAGTGAAGAAATGTGTTTTATGCCTTTTCAAATCATCCTCATGACATTTATTTATACAAGGAAATTAAAAGAAAAATATAAAGCAAAATTTAGTTTAAAAAAAGATTAAGTCGGACGGGAAAATATCTTGCTATCGGTGAAATAATTTGCCAGAAGAACAAGTAGTTGTCTTTTTCAGCATAAATTGACATTTGTCTCTTTTTCTTTTCTCTAAAATTTTTTTTTTTTTAATTGCATTTTTATCCCACCACTTCACACTGATACAATACAAACATAAAAAATATTAACAAATTCTTCTGGTACGCTGCAAAAACACAAAATCTTACCAAGTATTTTTGTTTGCTCTCTTGAAAGAAGACAAAACTAAGTTATAAGTAACTTTTCAGCAAGATATTAACTTGTTTTAAGTCAATTAGTTTCACTTCAAATATGGGAAAATGTCATATTGTAACTCAAATGTCTTGTTATAGCACTAATTATTGACTTAAAACAAGCTCATGTATCGTGCTGAAAAGCTACTTGCGTTTTGTTTTATTTCAACTGTACTTAGATATTTGAAATAGAAACTAAGCCTGTAATACTTGGTAAGTTTGTGTGTAATTATTTCTGAAACGCAGAAAACATAAATTTTGCAACCAGAGTGTAAAATGGACATGTTACCCATTCCCATTTTTGGCTTGTTTCTTTTACGAGGATGACGATGGATTCTTCACATGAAACTCAAAAGTGGAGATGAGTCATGTTTTCATAAACCCAAAACTGATGCACGCAAATATCACGTGACTGGATGGATAGATTAAACCGGATGAGCGCTAAACCACAGTTAAACAGGTAATGTTTGAACCTGGCAGCTAATGCGGATCAGTACCGTGTCCAGAACCAACACAAGGGTCGTTGTTTAACGCTTTAGTGACGGGAATAAAGCCCACTAGCGCTGTTTACATCGGGCTTTGCTCTCTCAGGTAAACAGGAAGACACGCCCTCAGAAACTGCGCTCCCGGAAGAAAAGAGTCTTTTTCCGCGCCCGTCTAAGCAGGTGGACATTTTCAGCTCAGGTGGAAACTGACCCACATCTCCACTGCAGTCGTATTTTATTTCGCTTTTAGAGATATTTAGATGTTTTCTTAACTCTTAGTTTGTAGTTTTGTTGATACACTGAGGATTCACCTGCTGCTGCCGGGCCTGCAGGTTCACCTGGGAAGCAGCCTTCGGGCTCCATCTACTGAAACTCACACAAAGAGCTCAGAGGACTGAAGAGGAACTTTTGGGGACATTTTAAAACAAAACTAGCGACATGGCGGACCCCATGGAAAGTGGAATAAAATACATGCCAAAACTGGTAAGTTTCCTCGGGTGGGTGGCGCTGTCTCCTCCCTCCAGGTTTTCTGGTTTTTTTTTTTTTAATGAATTTTCTGAATATTAAACCCCGTAAGCCGTCGGAATGAAGGAAATTAAGAGGGTGTTTTTTTGTGTGTGTTTATTGTATACAGTCAACAAACGCAGGCAGCAGGATGAGGGCTGGATCAGCTTGTATCTTTCATCAGCAAACTTGTTTCACTTAAGTCAAAATAAAAAAAAGCTCTCCGAAACCAAAGCTTGCAGTTATCTTGAGAAAAAAAATTAAAGTAAACCTTTTTGTTTTTGACTCTAAATTCCTAATTAATAACCCCAGTTTTTAGATTATCCTGTTCTTAAATGGGTTGATTGAAAAAGAAATGAATAAAAGTTACACGTAAGGGAGGTTAAATTCGTAATCTCAAACATAAAAGTATTGTCGCAATAAAATGGTGACCTGATTTCTGTAGTAGAAAATGTCTTCAGGCGGAGAAGCGGAAAAATATCCCGCTGAACCTGAACACACCTTTTTCTGGGACGTGTTTTCCAAGAACTCTGTACAATAAAAAGAAAAATTTTTACCCAGGACTCTCTTCCTCCTTCAGAGTAACAACTTTCAAACCAGCACCAGCGTTTTGATTAAACCAGTTCAAAAGTCAGTGGCAGTAAATTCCTGCAGGTTGGGATTTGTTACAGTTTGTCCTCAATAAAAAAAAAACTTAAAATTAACAACATGGAAACTAACCCTTCACATTCGGAGAATTTGAACCACTTCTTTTTTTTCTTTTTTTTTTAGGAATAATTAGACTGCATCTTGAGAATAAAATCCAGATTAGTTATATTTTGAGCTGCATCGACCTGTCAGAACCAAACGGATCCGAATGAAGTTCAGTAGGTCAGATTATGAAGGCCCCACCCAGCTGTATGTACTTTATCTGAGCTCAGTGATAAAAAAAAAAAACAGACAAAAGTTTTGGGATATGCTTTTGATTCATAAACGCAGATAATCTTGTAATGTATTTCATTCTATTTCAAATCAAAATTACTAATTGAGAAGTTAAAGAAAATTTGTTATTTCTTTCTGCAATAAATTCTTCCACTTTTTTCAGATTTTAACCTCAATACTTTGAAAATAATTGGGGGGTTTTAGGGTCTCTGCGCTTCCAAGAAGGCGCTTGGACTGTATTTAACATGATGTATGTAAACATGTGATTATGAAACAAGTGAACATTGGGAACTTGAAGATATTTCTGCTCCGCTGGATTTAAAACGTGTGCTTCTTGCCGTTTGATGGGATGCTTGAGCTTTGGCCTCAGGCTTTGTGGTACAACGTGTTCTTCCAGGGCAGAAGTATCGAGCGTGGGCAAAATGAAAGTATTTCTGTCCTTGCAGCAGAAACTTAGGTCACAGTTCTGGTGATAATCATTATCAAAGATTAGTGAGGTCTAAAGTTGGGAGTTTATGGTAATGACTATCAAACAGGAACGACTCTTTCTGTTTGATCTGTTTGGGTAAGCTGTAAACCCGGTTGTTTTTCAGTTTCTGCTGCAGTAGACACTCAGGAACTGGTCGGTTCGCGGTTTTGCTCCCAGCAGGTTTGACAGGATTGCGCGTGGTGAAACCTTTGTTCTCGCTCCCCCACCCCAATCGGTGAAGAACGTCCTGGAAGTAACCGCTCCGTCACTCTGAGTCAGGCGTTACGGTGCCTCCTCAGGCGTTAATGGCTCTCGGAAAATGGATTTTGATTCAGTAATGAAAACAAAATCTTACCAATTTGTCTAGTTTCTATTCTGAATATCTCAGCAAACTTGAAATAAGATAAAAGCTAACTTATAAGTAAGTTTTTAGCAAGATATAGGAGCTTGTTTCACTTGTAACATGGGGAAAATGTCTTATTAGTGAATTAACCAGCCAGTGAAACTAGTTCTTTTTCATCTATTTTAGAAAATTATTGACATAAAACAAGCAGATATTTCTTGCTGAAAAGTTAAGTTAGTTTTGTCATTTTTAAAGTGCAACATTTGCTCTAGAAATCAGATCAAAAATACTTGGTAATATTTTGTGTATTTGCAGTGAAGGAGTTCATAGGTTAAGTTAAATCAAGAGAAACCAAAATAAAAACAGTGTTGCACACTTCTGACTCAGGAGAAACTATGTGGGCAGCTTAAGGCGTAATTACTGTAATGTATTTTATCTCCTTAAAAACTTATTTATGCTCTTTTTGTCACTTATTTATTTCCCAATAACTTTTAAAACCAGATAAAAATAACTTGAGTGAATACAAAATGCCATTTTTAATGATTTTATGTACTGAGGTGGGGAGAAACAATCCAAACCAACCTGGCTTTCTGTGAAAAGATTTTCCTTTCTTGTTAAACTATGACGTTGCTTTTTTGCTGCTCCGTTTCGCTCGTCACACACACCCCTCATTGTCGGCTCTGTAGTGTTACTAAATCATTTCACTGAAACCTGTCTGACGACTCAAAGTAAGCAAAAGATCTCAAAGCAATGAAATCAAACGAAATTCAAGAACTGACGACAGTCACTGGCATCAGCCTAGGAAAAAAAAACTTTCCTAAAGCTTTGTTGTAATTATCGGCTAATAATATGGCTGCAGTGATTATTTTAGTCACTGAGTAGTCTATCGATTAGTCTGATAATTAATTGGATAAAAACATTGGCGTATTCTACAAATTTTCCATTAAACATCCTAAGCCTTCTTCGTACAAAAAAAATCATTAAAAAGTGGAAATAAACATTTCAATTCCTATTAAAAAAAAGTTACTGCCACTGCATTACCTAAAAAGCAGTGACAAAGCTTTCTTTTAGTGTAAACCTGGTCATTTATAGCCAAAGATACATATGGACCAGCGATGCAAATGATCGTTTAAATGGTTTATCTAAAGTTTATTGAGCTAATCGACATGAGTGGCCATTTTTACTTAAAAACCTGAGTGTTGTATCAAAAAAACAAACGGCTACATTATTCATGATATGCTGACGGATGCGTTACCTCTGCCGAATGAGCGCTAAGTTGAAACTTAAGGAGTTTGCCGAGTGTTTATATTTCAAAACAGAAACGTATGAAGTGGAACCCACACCGGACTCTGTTTGGACCGATGTGTCTTCCGCCATTTTTGTTTTAAGTGTGACCGGCGGCGCCCTCTGCTGGATGGCGGTCAAACTACAACACACACACACAAAAAAGATCTAAACGGACGTTAATAGTTAATCTATTGGAACTAATCTTAGTCTAATTAACCATTCATCATAATTCGATTAATTGTTTGCACCCGTAATAAATAAATATTTCATAATATCAACATGTGAAAAGCTGAGCCCTTTCTGCTGTGTAATTATTGGACAACAAAACATTCAAGATGTTACAAAATCTAGAGCAGGTGAAGCTAAAACTATTTCAATTAAGAAGTTCAGGGTAGAACAGATTCAAATGGAAAATGTATAATTTGTTTTGTACCATTTTGGCTTACTTACTGCTCTGGATATGTTGTTCTTTCAGAAAACTGTCTTTTTTTTTGCCTATGTACTTCATGATTAATTTGATTATTGAAATGGCCGTCAGCTAAGGTGGTAATCGATTAATCATTATTCATCCATTTAGTCGTTTCAGTCTTAATAAACTCCAATGTAGCTGAAATAAAAACAATTCTTCACAGAAAATTCCTCTAAAGTGATGTAAAAGACTCATTCTCACTTATCACAAACCCTTAATGGCAGTGATTGCTGCCAAACACTGATGGGACAGATGGTAATGAAGTTTAGAGGGTGATTACTTTTTCACATAGTGTCAGATTGGTTTGGAAAACTATTTTCCCTTAACTAATAAAATAATATGAAGTATTTCACTGGATATCCTTGTCTGATATTAAAAAGTGTTTGATTTAAGCAGCAAAAAAGCAAACACCTTTAATCTTTAAGGAGGTTAAGGAGTATTTTACTTTAAAATTCTCAGTTATTAAATCTTGACACTGAACTGTTTTCCATATTTATTAATTAATTTACTTTTGTTTTCCAGGATAAAGAGTATGAGTCTGTGCAGTTCCTGCAAACAGCGGACAGCAAAAAGCTGGAGAAGGGTCCGGGGAAGACGGGCGCTGTGATCGGCGTGGTGATCTTTGCTGTTGTTGTTGCTCTCATGACCGGACTGCTGGTCTGGCATTTCCACTGTAAGTAGCTCCAACTAGTGAATGGGTGAAATGGGAAAAACTGTGTTTTCTGCACACAATCAAGGAATTTAATCACCTTAAGTTACCTTTTTAAGGTTATTTTGTTGATTTATAAATGGTTATTGTTATGAAAATGAAAGATTTTCCCAAGCAGTTTGAGGAGTAACTAAATAATTTAGATAAATATGCATAAAAATATAAAAATATCAAAGAGCAGATTAGACTTGTGTGGTGATTTAAAGCAATATCCACAAAGAAAGGCCCTGCAGAGAGAGAAACTTGTTCTGTTTGTGTCCTTCCTTCATTAATTTCTTCTTTGTCCTTCCTTCCTTCTTTGTGTGCTTCTATCCTTCCCGTTAGTGTCCTTCCTTCCATGTTGGTGTCCTTATTTCCTTCCATCCTTCCTTTCTTATTTGTGTCCGACCTTCTAGAGCAGGACACAAAGAGGAGTTTTTAACGGATGGTTTAAATGAATCCGAGGTCTGAGCGGTGCCGGTAGGGTAGCGGTTGGGTGTTTCTCAGATGTCTCAGTGGTGCCGGTAGGGTAGCGGTTGGGTGTTTCTCAGATGTCTCAGTGGTGCCGGTAGGGTAGCGGTTGGGTGTTTCTCAGATGTCTCAGTGGTGCCGGTAGGGTAGCGGTTGGGTGTTTCTCAGACGTCTCAGTGATGCCGGTAGGGTAGCGGTTGGGTGTTTCTCAGA
>CAEGAE010007039.1:0-17200 GCA_903067095.1 Girardinus metallicus
CAAAATTAAATGAAATAAACATTTGAATGCATCAGTCTGTGTGCAATGAATAAATATAATGTACAAGTTACACCTTTTGAATGCAATTACTGAAATAAATCAAGTTTTTCCAAAATATTCTAATTTACTGGCTTTTACCTGTATATTCCCCCAATATTGTAGGTGTTCATGAAGGCAGATATGCTATATTTATTGTGTGTACAATTCTCATTTTGCTACGCAAGTTTATATGTTGTTTGTAGATCAGATTTGTGCATGATGTCATGTTTGTACCTGCTTTTATTTGTATAAACTTTAGAACATCAGATCCTAGGCGGTCTGAAGTTACTATCAAATCGTAGATGTTGAGAGATCTTAAACACAGGCAAGCCTCTTCATTCAGGCTACTAACAGAGTAACTCCAGTTACAGATTTAGGCCACATGGTGACAAGATAACTGATGGATGAGGTGGTTTTATCCCTCTGTCACATCACTTGTGGACATTCCCCAGTTACTAATTGGTAAGAGAACTGGCAACAAGGGGGAGAGATGCTCCCTCTTCCCCCTCCCATGAATCCCGACGTTCTTCCCCAGTTCCCAGTCATTTAACAAATCTTGTTTTATCCCCTTGTCGACAGACACAGGATTCTAGCAGTAAAATGGAGTGCAGTGGAGATAACTTGCGAGGCAGGGCCACTGTAATTTAATGGGAACAGATGTTTCCCCTGCTAGAGTGACAGCAGATCCTTCTCTGGCTCCCTGAAGGGAGGAGCAGGCACATTACAGATGGTTGTTGTGCCTCTGGTCATCATTACTCAGGCCCAGGTTTAGACCAGGCTCCAGTTTGGAGAGCAGTGATGTACAGAGGAGCCCATGGATGGAATGGCTTTAAAAACCATTGGATTAAAGCCGCCAGTGCACAGCCATGATATCCAAAAGAAACAAGACGGTGGTTTGTAAATACACTGTCTGTGTGGGTGTTCTTGTATCTTTGAAACCATTTTCAGATTTTGCACAGTGTGTGTACGTACATGTGGGTTTTCTGCTAGTTCAGCATAGAGGCATGTGTGGGCATTTGACAGTCTGCAATATTAGAAAATAGCCTTCAAAAACATGATCAGCCTGGTCAGTCCACGACAAACAAAGGCAGCATTACAAAGCATTAATGCTCTCTCACAGAGAGAGAGAGAGAAGTGACTGAAATGTATTCCTCTGGGATTTTTCTCTCTGTCTCTGAACACTCGATGAATCCCTCTCTGTAACCTCCTCAGATTGAATTCTTCCCTCTCGTGTCATGGAGAAATGAGAACACGTTTCATCAGGGCTTTGCTTTTGCAGCATGCTTGTAAATGGACATGCTGGTTGTGCATCAACTTCACACTCACTTCTCGAGGCCATATCTCTGTCATTCATAATCCTTTTCACCATGTTAGGAAGAGTATAGTTTATATCAAATCATTTTCACTTACTTAATGCGTTATGAGCACTAAAAAGTGGTGCACTTGCTTATTGTGAAATCGTTGATTAGAAACAATTGGCATGCAATTATGGAAAAGATGGAGGAATTTTTTTTTTTGTTAGACCTGCTTTTTAAATCAAGACATGTATAATCCACTGAAAAAGTATTTATCCCTTCACAGATTTTTTTGCTTGTTTCACTTACAAGTTTTGTATAATCAGATAAAATCATAGTCAAAAGAAAAAAAGTGGGATACATAGCATCTAAGAGATTTGGGGGGTTTGGGGAAGTTCCTTATTGTTATATGTCTTTTTTTGGGGGGTGAGGGGAAGGTTTATTATTTGAGAATAATTGCTTCTCCTTGTGATTTGCTGAGCCTTAGAAATAGATTTACCTTCTCCAGACAGATTTTAGATACGTATATGTTTTTTTTATTAGGAGGCATAAAGCTTTTCACAACACATTAAACCCACCAGTGACTATACTCTATAAGTTCCATGGCCCCTATACCATTTCCATCTGCACATAATTGATTTGCTTTTTCATGCCTCCTAGAGTTACTACAAACAGATATTTTCCTGAGATTGCACATCCTAGTAGAGCTTCTAAAATATAACGCATAGAAGCAAACAATTTTGGCTATAATTCCCCATGCTTCTGTCCAATTCAGCGTCTAAACAGAAAATTTTATGATACAATCTAACTCGTGCTTTGAACTGAGATTGCCCATTTTCATGGTGTAGCTTGTAAAAGTTGTTGTATTTTGTTCTCTCACTATAAAGAGAGCAGAAAGTAGGGAATATTTGTGCTAGTCCAAATGTTGTTCTTGTGTGTTATAGAGCTCCGCATTATTATGAAAATATTCTCACCTTTTTTTCTTTTTTTTTTTAGTGGCAGTTGTACAAACTGCCACTAAGACCGTTCAGTGTCTTACCAAAATGTATCTGGATATAGACACATTTTGGTAATGTGTCTATATCCAGCCGGTTAAAATCGACTGGATTCATAGTTTGAGGGACATCGGAGGAAAAATAATGGACTGATCCAGCTAGGGAAGTGAAAGTGATGTGCTAATGTAATTGCTATTCTATTCCTTTAACCACACACTTTGGTATATTTTTATATTTTGTAATTCTGCTTTGCATTTGAGGTCATGGTGGGGTTTAACTTGACTATTTTGAGTTTAAGATGGTGCTTTCTCAGTGTTTGTTTTGGGCATAACTTGGACGACATGTAGTACACTTTCACA
Organism: Girardinus metallicus; assembly: GCA_903067095.1. Lineage (NCBI taxonomy): Eukaryota > Metazoa > Chordata > Actinopteri > Cyprinodontiformes > Poeciliidae > Girardinus > Girardinus metallicus. The sequence goes on from CAEGAE010007039.1 coordinate 2,689, forward strand.
TGTTTAAGAATCATCAGAACATGCTATTAATGAAAGACTTGGAATTTCATTGTGAAATCTATCTTTTATGTTGTACATTCATGTTTTTTTTTTTTCTTCCGTTGCATCAGTATACAGCTCTGGAGAAAATTAAGAGATGACTTAAAATTTCTCTGATTTTACTTTTTATAGGTATATGTTTGAGTAAAATGAACATTGCTCTTTTATTTTATGAACTACTGATTACATGTCTCTGAAATTCCAAGTAAAAAAATGTTATTTATTTGTAAAAAATGAGAAATGGTCAAAATAACAAAAAAGATTCAGTGCTTTCAGACCTCAAATAATGCAAAGAAAATAAGTTCATATTTATTTACAAACAACAATACTAATGTTTCAACTCAGGAAGAGTACAGAAATCAATATTTGGTGGAATATCCATGAGGTTTGCAATGGGGTTCAGTGCAGTGGGCTCTTACATTTTTTCCAAAGCTGTATTTTCATTTCAATGGATATTAAATTGGGTCACATTCCAGCTTTGAAATGATGGACTTTCACCAACAACAGACGAATCTGATGTCAAAAAGCAACCCCACCATGACCGTTCAGTGTCTTAGAGCTCTAAACTTCCCACTAGGCGCAGGTGCAATTCTTATGCATATTAAATGCAAACTCACTGCATGTTTCTGGGAAAGATAAACTGTCATATCCGTAAGAGGGTGTGCCAATTGGAAAGGTCACAACTGTCTATCGAGAACAAACGAGGCCGGTAATAGTTTTTCCTGCCAGTGTTCTACAGGCACATAAAGGACCAGGTGCTTGTCTGAATCTTGATGATCCCCCTCTAAGTGAAATCACCGACGCACATCCAGCTCAATTAAGCAGCGCTATCATGAGGGGGAGAGCACTGATCACACTCTGTGCTAGACGGCGAGGAAACTCACAGTATGCAACGAGCATCACGAGGTTAAGTTAAATTACTGGTTATGATTGGGTGTAATGTGACAGACGGCTCAGGGAGGAACCGTGGAGTTAAGAGAAATCTTTCGGAATAATTCATCCCCCCACGAGATCCGGTATCCAAAGTGTGACCGACACCGGCCGCTCTGCGGTGGCGACCTAGGAGTTGCCAAAACAGTGCATGCTGTTCCACCTCAAGGTCATGTGTTGCAGTGAATGAGGAGAATGACTGGGGCTAATAGACGGAGCTCAAGTTTAATGAAGAGTCCTGATGAGGAAGCAGATTGGTCCCCACCGACAGATCAGCTGCTGCCATTTCCATTTTCATGGGCACAGAGATGCTTCGCCAGAGGAGTGTCACAACTGACTGCTGATCCCTGTGGACTAAATCAGCCTTTGTACATACAGCATGGCTGTGTATGTGTGTCTTTTCCTTTTCTTTTGTTTTTTTAAAGCATGTCAGCCAAGGCTGATCCATTTCAGATATAGTGCAGAGTTCTTTGATCCTGCGCCAGCATTCACACTCCATCTACGTCCAGAATTCACATCATGTGGCGTATTCAGAAACACAATGTGCTGGCAGTGGATTTCAGACCTCAAGTTAGGCAGCTTTACACACTCATGTATGCTGCACTGAAAGAGTGATCAAAAAGCTGTTAGAGCTTCCATTTCAGTTCAGGGAAAGGACTTTTTCTTGCAGTTCGCAGAGCAGCGGAGAATGTGAGCTGGATGCAGTCCACGAGCCGTAATCATTTTCTTATCAGTGGTTTCTGCGGGTCAGAGCCCTACAAAGGAATAACCCCTAAAGAGAAAGCGGAGAAATGAAAGGCAAAGAAGCGTGTGGCTTTCACTCTACAGCCAGTTGTCTTTGAGCTGACTCGTACAGATGTTTATTGACACCAGCGCTGATTTCCACCTAAAAAGCCTTCCTCATGTTAAGTCTGCGAAGGTTAATGGGAGGATAAAGCATTTTGTCATAAAGCGACACAGAAGCACCTTCTCTCTTGGGCTGGCACAGGAGCCAACAGTCACGGCAGAGGGATAAAAAAAAATATCGCTGCCAGCGGTCACTGCCGAACAACTTGTCATCGTGGCCTATTTTAGAATAATACCCCCCAGCACCAAGTTGTGGATGTTTTGAGTACCCTGGCACAGTGTGGTAGGTTAAGTTAATTTTGCTTCTAAAAGTCTTTTTTTTTATCATATTTGTTCACTTAGAATCCACAATGTAGAGAAAGAAGCAGTGACATTAGAATCAAATACCTGCGATGAGAAGAATTCCCTTTCCCTGAAAGGATGTAAAAGGGAGTGATGAAGGTCAGTTCGTGGTGTTTTTCAGGACAGAAATCTATTTGACATGCAGGTTGAAAAAAAAAAAAAAAAATCCTCCCAAAAGGTCTTCTGAGCCTTGAGGAAGTGAGTGTACCTGCAGCATTACGCCTCACTCTCAATGCGCAAACTGACCTTAACAGTAAGCCTCTTTGCAGTCACTTTAAAAGCGCAAAATGTTAATGTAAACAAAGAAACACAAAGAACAAAGCTGTCAGGTACAGTAATATTACATGCATGAATGTGAGCTGAATTGTAAATGTTGCTTCTCTGAAGACGAAAACCACACGATTACACCAAAATGGGTTTGATTTAAATACGGGTTTACTCTAAAATACTTAAATAAAAGTCTCAGATAGAGCAGACAATGGGTCATTGTTGTACAGAAACATACATAAATCATTTTTTATTGCTAAACAGAGATTAGCATGTGCACAGACTGCAGCTGCATTTTCAGAGCAACACTGCCCTCAGCTGACATATGGTGTTACCCAGAGGTACCAACAGATTAGGATACAGCTTGAAAGAAGAGTTTGATTCACAAAAATAAAAGTTGTATGGCCAATACAATGTTCTTTATACATTCTCCCCTTGCGCCAAAACAAAAGTTAGATTTGTACACAAACAAAAGTTGCTAAAATATTTAATGAAAATATCGATTCTGAATAAGTTTCCTTTTCTAGCATATAGAGAAAAAAAGAAACATGCAGCAAAAAAGCACTTTTGATCCTTCTTTCTTTAATGCTTCTATCAAATTCAAGAAATTCCAGTATTCAAAACCACCTAATCAGTTTCTATCACTCTTTGTTTATTCCTAAGCCCTTTTCAAACACACTGAGGGCACCAAACAGTGCTTTGCATATTGTTTCCCAGTAAATTATCTGGGTTCTCTGGCTGTGAAGGGTTTATTATGTTCATCATATTGACAGTCTATGAGAAAATTAGCAAAAATGACCCTCTTTGCAGACCTGACTGCTTGACTCAGCCTCTCAAGCATGATGTCCTGTATTTTTCCTGACCTTCTAATACTAAAAAAGCCAGCACACATCTTCTTCACAGATCTTTAGTGCAGGTGAAGGTTCAAAGGAGAGGTGAATGGGGTAACAGATGTAGATTTGTTGGTAGGTGCTGCTGGTGGTCCTTTTGTGTAAGTGTGAGGTTCAGAATGAGGCTTATTCACCAACTCTGTGCACACTAACAAGGAAGTTGACATTGGATCTGCTTTGCTCTCAATTAAGACAGTTAAAATATGAATATTTAAAAATGGGAAATTAAAAAATAAAATAAAACTTGTCACACAGATTGGTCACTGGGGGTAATCACAGTGATTGGGGAAAGTAGGCTCCTGTAGTAGTGATGATCTGCAGGTCTCTAAACTGATGCAGGGTTATTTAATGAGAACACTGCTTTAACTGTACCACCTTGCTCTGGTTACAGTAATAATAAAATTTATTATTATTGCAATTAACTTACAGATGTAAAGAACATAAAATAAGATTAAGTTTGGAATAAGCTATTTAAATGATATGAATGCAGATAAATTTTTTCGAAAATCTGTGGTTTCTACTGTCCTATATGCAGGATGTTTCTCTATAGATGAGCACTGTAATAAGAAAATGGTACATCACCATTAAAATGTGTAAAATACTTTATGCGATGTACTTTTTCTTTGGTCTTTGCTTAAATAATTTTTGGCTTGTGTTTAGAAGTTTCTATTGTTGGAACATAGTACATGCACCCGCAATTATCTGACCAATAAAAGACATGAATTCAGTAAATTAACAATTTCTGCATCCAAACATAACCCAACAATTTTTTTTTTTGTTAGAAATGTGTCTTTAGTTGTATTTAGATGTATTTTTTCAGCTTCAGCCTGTTATAAAACACCGTAGCCTGCTTCTGGTCCTTGGTTTTCTGTGGAAAAAAAAGATGATTTGCAAAGATCCATTAGCTAGAAACTTGGCATGTTAGTTTTTTTCTTAACAAAATTAAGGAAACAAGACAAGTTGAACATAAGCAAATTCTTATCCACCATCTAATACAATCAGGAAAGCATCTGACTGAGAACAGCTTCGTTTGGCCAAATCCAGCAAGCGTGTATCTGAATACAAACACAAACAATGCAGCACCGTCAATGGGAATGGCCTTTCTCAGATTCTGAATATTAACTTCATTGAAGCTGTGTGGGAATTTTTTTTTTTTTTTTGACGGATAACAACAAAAAGCTGCCAACACGATAAGAAAAGAGTTTTGGATGTCTTTTGAGATGCCTGGAAATCATATACTGAGGCTACTTAAAGAAATTAAATGAAAGCCTGCCAACAAAAGTTTCTATTGAAATAAAAACAAGATGCATTTTAATTTAACCTTATAGAGGATAGTTGACTGTTGCTTTTGTATGAAGCTCAAAACTTTATGTAAAAAAATAAAACAATGCAGAAAAGTTCTTTAAAACGCCAATATGCTTGGATCAACTTTAAAAGATATTTTAAAAGGTTGAAAAAAAATTATTTTTAGAAAATGTGTCAGTATCCTCTTTATGAAGCACCAATAGAAAAATGTTTTATCTTTCCCTCAGAGATATGAATATATTTCTTGTTTATGTTCTGGTCTTTAAACTTGAACATCTTTTTCTATCTGATAATTTATTCCTCTTTTGTTCTACCTTTTTAAGTAATGTTCAGTTCTAGTCAGAACTTTGACTCTTCTCATCGCAGTCATGAACATATTTTTGCCCTTTTTGAAAGTGGAAAAAAAATGCAAAACTATATTATATCTGGCTTTTCTCTTACCCACACAGTCAAAATTATACACCTCATACAGCCTCAAATTTGTACACACTACCACACAAATAAAAGGTCCCACCGCCTGTGGCAAGACAGCAATTCTGGGAGAATAGCTGACTTCTCTTCCAATCACAAATGGTCGCGGTCATTTAAACTGTTTGGGTTCTTGTTGTGGACTTATCTTTTAGGCATAGTCTGCAAATGTATAGCAGGTTATCCAAAAAATATATAACATTAGCCCAATTTATTTATTACAATTGACATGTGTTCGAGATCTTTATCATGGTGAAACCCCCAGTTGTGATCAAGTTTCAAAATTCTCTCTGCGTTATGCTACCACTACCACCATACTTTCCAGTTGAAAGCTTAAGCTTGTCTTCTTCAAACATTTATTTTATTAATTGTGGCCAACCAGCTTATCCTTCATCTTGCCTGATTCTAAAATCTTTCTCCAGAAGATATTTGGTTCTTTTGTATGGATAACTCCAAAAAGCTACTGAAGGTATACATTTTGCATTAGGCCTTTCCTTTTTGGTAACAAAAAACTTCTCAAGGGCTCAACATTAGTGAGGTTTGTTGGGTTTCACTGCAAGTGGCAGCAACTGTTGCCTGTTGCTGTTGTTTGCCAAAGTTTCCTGCACTCAGGGTGAACCTAACACATGAGATGCAATAGTGACTGCATGAAAGTGTCAAAATTCACACATAAAACATAAAGACAGAACCCTAGATAAACCTTTTTAAACAGTTTATCAATAAAACTTAATTTGGGGATTAGTTAATCTTTCTTCTGTTGCATTGCTAGCTCACGTGTTCATGCCTGTGTTTATGTGCTCAACATTTAACATTCTCAAATTGCACCCGTCACATAGCTGTAAAAGGGAAACGGTTGTTATTTGTTTTTGAGTTTGTAAGTACAGAATTAGTTGGTAAAAAAGCAAACAAAAAACAACCACAAAAAAGGAACAGTATATTAATACATTACGCAACACACATCTGTACAGAGTAATTGTCTTTGTGTGTCTTTATAAATCTAGTTGTTTTGCAGGAGGGTTTGGTTCATCTGAAAACAACCTATTTCTGCAGTCACCACAAGAGGTCAGCAAAGCTGTATGTGTATACAAATTGTGTTTTTATGTCATCAGGCCACAGGGGATTATCTTGTATGCTCTGGAGCATATTTGTTTATAATTTTCCAGCTGTCACAAACCATCCTCACAATATTTATCAGTTTCTACAAACCTGAAACATGCCTTCAGGGCCTCATAGCGTAAAAAAAACTGAGCAGGAGTTTGTTTTGTTTTTTTTCCGCAGATGCCCTTTAACAAAATTGCCCAAGAGTGTTTTGTGTGAGCTCATATTTCAAATTTGTGAGTTTCATGTAAAGGCCACTTGGTCTGCAGCAGTCTGATACTCAGGGAATGTGATTGTGAAGATTATCTAAAAAACAGTGTAATTAGGACACACACAGAACAATGGCTTGCAAAATTATTTGAAGTACTTGAACTACGACACAGTTTGCCACGTTTCAACCTCAAACTTCAAACTTTGTACAGAGATTCTATGTTTTAGACCAGCAGAAAGTATTGCTCGACTGTGAAGCATATAGGGAAATGATAAGGTTTTCACAAATAGCAACTTTAAATATGTTTTGTGCATTTTTATTCAGCCTTTTGTTTTTTTCTTGGTAAACTTAAATCCAGTACAACCAACTGGTTTCAGAAGTTACCTAATTAGTAAATACAGTCCACTTCAGTTGTTCAGGGAAGGTCAGCGGTTTGTTGGATAACATCGTAGAACAAAGAACGCCATGAAGACTAAGAAACACACCAGACAGGTCAGTGATGATGCGGAGATGATTTAAGCAAGATTATGCTGTAGTACAATACCCCATGCTGCTCAGTCCAACATCTGACAGTGGAAAGCTTATGACTCGTGGTTGTCAACCCAAAGAGAATTAATCACAGATGTAATTCTTGAGAAGTTGCAGATATCCTAAGCTGAGGTGTAGCAGACCTTTGAATGGTACACTAGTAGTTATGCTCTCTACAAAGCTGGCCTTTATGAAACAGTAGCTAGAAAAAGTCCTATTTGCAGTCTATCACAAGACAAATAGAGGCTAGGATGGTTTAGAAAAAGCATAATTTTGTTTATCGTGGCCCAATAAAAAATAAAAAATTTGAGAAGTTTTGTCTCTGTGATGTAAAATCCATGGTCACAGACTCCTTCCAACGAATCAAAACAAGACTGAGCCATATTGCAAAATACAAACAAACAAACAAAAAAAAACATTACAAGCATGTCAGCCTCTGTGCAACTACATGGCCCCTACCGTCCACTTCTGATTCACCCACCACACACACGCACACGCACACCCCCACACACCCCAACTCCAACAGGTTTTTACACACAGAGAATTACAGAAATTCAGAAAAAAAAAGTTATCAGGCACCATAACTATTAATGTTCTTGGACGTAGTTCAACTAGCATCAGATCACATGGAGTTTTAAAGGAAATGACTAAATAGATAATTTAAGAAAAACAAAACAAAAAAACAGAAATACTTACTATTAATATTTATTATTATTATTATAACTTTTTGAAATAATGTAACATTACACAATATTATAATAATAATAGTATTTTTATTTATTATTAGTAGTATTACTTCTATAAAATTATAAAACTGTAGTCTTTTTAAAGAAGCTCTGTTTGTTCACCCCTCCAGCCTCATATGACATGAACAAGCGCACATCAGTCCCCTAAGCGTCACTGCAGGAATGTTACAACTTGAAACCTTTCTTTGTATTGAACAAACGTCATACTAAAATACCAACTGTAATAAATAAAAAAAAAAGAACTACCAGCAGAAAAGAGGGGGAGAGGGGTAAAAAACAGATTGAGGGTTGTTTCCTGTATTGGCTTGCCCTTTATTGTCCACTGATGCAGGAATGTGAAGGATGCTCTGCGTCCACCTGATACTGCTCTGCGCCCGGGGGAGGGTCTCTCCAGTCTCCGCTCTGCCGTAACTCGGCCCAGCTCTGGCAGGCGGACACGCATCCTTTGAGAGGTCTACTGGAAACATGATCACTAAGGGAGCCTAAACGCATTCCTCGGCTCCGGTCAGACGATTCGACATCTTCATGCGCGCAGCGCTATTCTCCGAAGACCAGACGAGCGAGGAGAGGAGTGGAGACGGGGCGTCGGGTACAACAACAACAAGCGGGAGCCGACATCATCAGCCGCTGCAGCGTGAGCGACGAGGTCATCATAAAGCTACGGTAAGATGCGGACAAACCCAGCCGCTTTCAGTGTGAGGCTTAACCCTAAACACCGACCATTTTCTGTCTATGAGCTGTGACTCTCCCTTTTTATTAAACCGCTCGGTTCGCTCAAACTACAAAAGGCTTTAGTAAACGCATGCAGGTCACGGAGGATTGGACATTTATTCCATCTAAGCCGTCATTCATGTACATGTACATTGTCAACATAAGCTGTACAGAATATGGGTTAGTGGAGCAAATCTATGCGCCCAGTGACCACCAGGACACGATATGTATAAGGTTAAACTGAGTGCATTCATGCAACGATTTGATTTATTGATTTATTTTTTTTTTATTACTGTGATCATATAGCTTAAAATAGTAATAATAGTAATAGTAATAAATCTTTGGATGCCAAAAAAGGAAACAGCAGTGCTATTGAGGCCAAAAAAGGAATGAAGGACAGTATAGTACAGTATAGGCCTGTGTGCTCTACTTATATTGGATGCTGCAGCTAATAGCCTGCTTCTAATGGCAGCAAAGAAAAGCAAATGTGTCAGTTTGATGCAGGTTGCAGAGCTGTGAAACAGTAAATGTGCCTTTAGACATCACTTCTGTTTTTGCTTGATTGTTACACTTGTGTTTTGACTCCATCACTTCTGTTTTTGCTTGATTGTTACACTTGTGTTTTGACTCACCAGCCAATTTTCAATATAAAAGACAAAGATTACCTGACAAACACCGTAAATACAAAAGGCAAATCTACATGTTTCATTTGTCTAATCCAACCCACCAAGCTCATGCAAAATCATCAATTAACTGTGACCAATCACAGCCAGATTTTGTTTTGATAGCCCACAGGAATCAAGAAATCACGTAAATAGAACCAGTCTGAAAACATAAGTAGGCTTTTTAAAGTTAGTGGAACCTGTTAAGGGAAGATCCAAATGGATAATACAGTTAAACATTGCCCAGAGCATCACACTTCCTCTGTCAGCTTGCCTTCTTCCCAACTTAGCATCCTGGTGCATTATGATCCCCAACTTAGTGAAGCAGTTAACCAGCCATCCATGTGACACACAAAAAAAAAGTTATTCCTCAGACTGCGCCATCTTCTTCCAATGCTCTGTTATCTAGTTCTAATGCTTACATGCTTGTTGTTGTTCTAATGTTAGCATGGATGTTGTATGCTAACATCCATGCTAACAAATGCATATTTCACTTAGAGTGAAATATGCAAAATGCATGATTACATTTATAAAAGTGAGTTTTTGTGGTGGAATGAATACGTAGCCTCTTATGCAACAAGAAATGACAACTGTGCGTTCTTGCACTTTTCTATCAGAACCAGCATTAACGTTTGCAGTAGTTGGGCTGTCCTGTCACTCTCCACATTCATCAGTGAGGCTTGGCAGGCCAATGACTCAGATGCCTGTCTACTGTTCCTTCCTCAGAGACTACTTTAGATAGAGATTGATTAGTGGAAACACCTCATAAAAGCTGCAGAAGTGACTTTCATAAAACTAATTGAAGTCCTCTTGCTTGCCAATTTCTCTGTTGTTTCTTGATTTCCTTCGTAATCCATTACACTCTGTCAATGTAAATAAACACTCATCTGCTAGTGATCATAATGTTTTGCCTTATCTGAGCCTCATAGTCTGTACAAAATGATCCTTGTTTTGTAATGTGATATCTAATAATAAAGTAAAATGGTCATATAAATGCCACTTGTATCAGACTTGAATTGTAGATCTTGTTCACTGCCAAAGCCCAATTCGCAATAACCTACATTTTTGCTTCATTCCTAATTAAGTGGCCTAGTAAAAGCTGATGTTAATTCTCGAATTACCTCAGAATACTGGGACGGCCATAGCACACATTATACCCTTGAGGGAATTCACATGCTATAGTTAGACTCATTGTGAAAGTGACAAATTTCCCAGGAATTGTATTTTGGAATTCGAAGGTGAGAAACATGGTTTGCATTGTGGCAATCATATACATTGCAGAGGAATTCTGGGAGATTGTCCTGGATGTGGAAAACGTATGGCTCATTTGTCTTTGTAAGAAGGTTGACTTAATTTTAAGTTGACGTTATGTAAGCAAATTATGAACGATTCAGTGTCAGTTCTTGATGTTCTCAATGTTAATATTACCCAAATCTGCTGTTCTGGTCACATACAAGTACATCTAAAAAATATATATATTGTGAAAAAGTTCAATATCTTTTGTCACTTGTTTTGGAAAGTTGAACATATACTTTGTAGCTTTATTGCACATAGAGTGAAATATTTAAAGTTTAGTGATGACAAAAAATTCAAACTCAAAAATGTATGTCTCAGAAAATATAAATAATACATAAGATAAATTAAAAGAAAGATATTGTGAATTGGTTTCTGAAAGGTATGTTGAGTTTTCTGCAGTTTAATTCTTGGTTGGGCTTCCTTGTGTATGAATTACAGCTTCAGTGCAACATGGAGGCCATCAGCCTATTGCACTGTTGAGGTGTAATGCAAGACCAGAATGCTTCCTCTTGACAGCCCAAAGAACTTTTAAGGGGTTCAACTCAGGCAAGTCTGCTGGCCAGTCGAGCAGAGTAATACCATGGTCAGTGAATCAGCTTTTGGTACAGTTGGCAGTGTGGGAAGGATCCATGACCTGCTTTAAAATGAAATAAGCATCTCCATAAAGCTTGTCAGCAGTAGGAAGCATGAAGTGCCCTAAAGTTTTTCTGGTAGTTAGCTGCTCTGTACTTAAGGCATCGCACAAATTGTGACAGTGAAAACCTCAAACTGGACTTCAAGCAGCATGACTTCTGTGCTTTCTCCACTCTTCCCTGGGACCTTAAATTCTAAATGAAATACACATTTTGCGTTAATCTGAAAAAAGGACTTCGGACGATTGAGCAACAGTCCAGTTGCTTTTCTATTTAGCCCACGTACCATTCTTCTCACATTGTCTTTTGGTCCAGGCTTAACACATTTGTAGCCCACGTAGAGGACCTTTGTTACCTAATGTTAGTCAAAAAAAAAAAGTTGTAATCATATTTCTAATTTACATTTCTTTAAAAAAAAATAATAATAATAATAATAAGACAATGACAGTGTTTGCATTTGTACAAAAATGCATGATTACATTTATAAAAGTGAGTTTTTGTGGTGGAATGAATAGATATGTATTTAATTTAAGACACAACACATATGTATCTTGGTTTTGCAAGTATGCTGGTGGTGAAACTCTGCTCTTACTGAGAAGAGCAAGTGTCTGCATCGTCATTGTGTGGTCGGTCAAATAAAAGAGGCAATCGCTTAAATAATCAACACCCATAGCAATGACTAGCAACGACACAGAAATGCATGCTATTATTTTTATACGTTTTTCAAAAATGTTGTCTGTAACACGACCATCACAGTAGATTTCTTTGTATACTGCTGGGGCTTGATTTTGTATTCATTTTTGCACCTAACTCCATTGTGGTGAATCCCAGGAAAGAAGCTTACTCCATTATCCTTGGCTGAGCTGCAGCTGAACAAGTGAGGCTGTAATTGCAATGATTATCATCTCATGTCCCCGGTTTCACCTATTGTGTCCCAGAAGTGTCATTTTCAGAGTCCTCAAACTGGAGGCTGGAGATTACTTTTCTCATCCTCCTGGCTTGTGTGGATAAAACTGAATTTTCTTGGCTATTTCCCATGGCAGGATGGCTGCTTATTATGAAGTGCAGGTGTTCGAGGCTCTGGTCCTACCCACACACTGAGTGCTGTGCACTGTTTAGACGAGGTTTAGATTTTGCGTCGGCGGAAAGTTACACAACGTAAGAAACAATTGTATCTCTGTGTGTTTGACAGCAGGGAACATTGCAGGTGGACTCAAACTGGCTCGTATAATATGAATTTGTGTTTAAGATTAACATTTTTTAAAGGGCATCCATCATAATTCACACTGCCATATAAGCAAATGGCAATTTGTTTTTCATTGTAAAAGGGGACCTATTATGCAAAATTGTTTTTTTGCATATTTTTGCTTTTCCATTTAAGTCTTTACTGCTTCTAGAAGCAGTTAGGTGAAATATCAGATTGATGTTTTTGCAAAAAATCCAATGAACATAATTTGTATATCCCACAGATCTGTTTTAACCCATTCAAGGAAGCATAATAGGTCTCCTTTAAAGAAATGATGTTAATATTTGTGTTTTAAGCGGGCAGAAAAGAATGACATCATAGCTACAGTAAACAACAACTCATAGACTCACTGCTGTCTCTTTAGGAGATTTGGATGATGACGGCACTCAAACTTCGATGACCTCAATGTTTTTTTTTATAATTTTTAGTCAACACTAAAATGAGTTGACAGGAAGTAGCTGTTCCTATAATAAACAATAATGGAACATTGCGAACATGGCTTCCGTTTCGACTAAATTTGCATAACTAAAGAACTGAATGACTAAAGGCAAGTAAAATACTGTATGAAGTATTATTTATCATTTCTTTTAAACCTACCACTGGTCAGGTCAGACAATTATGAGATTGCTATAAATTTCTAAAAAACCTTTCTGAAGAATTTTCATTCTTCAGTGTACTGTATTTTATTGCCAGTTTTAATCAATGCTATCATCCTTATTGAAATATTTCATTAAGTAAAACTTTTCCAAACCGCCTGAGTAATACTCTTGCCCTTTTAAATAAGAGCCAGGGGCCAAAAATCGCCTGGAGTTCCACCCAGAGGCCAAATTGTGTTCAGAACCAGAAAACAGCTCTAGCATTACCCTTCTGCCCTTTTCAAAGTATGATTCATATTTGATTGACAGATTTAGTTACAGGATTTATCATTTTGTTCCGCTTCAAAGATCAGCTGGGCTGGACGACTTTTTCACAGTATGCTTTTAACCATAAGAGTCTTCCATGGTCTTTAGCTTTTTTATATTTAATTATGTACATTCGAAGATGTTGAAAACCTTACAGTCAGATGTCAAAAGTTAGTTCTGGGAGTGGTAGATGGCCTGCTGTGAGAATTGTTTGTTCAGTAAAATACGAGATTCATCCTACTATTCCGCCAATCAATGTTTGACTTTGCATTTAAAGAAACAGACTTCAGAGATTGAAAACATTTGTTTCGTACATTTCTTCAACATATGTACTCTGTATTTTCTACAGGTCAGCATAAAATGTTTTCATATTGCCTGGCCAGTTGCTAGCTTGGCATGAGTGAGTTGCGTCATAGCATGCAATGTTTTTTGACTTTTATTTGACCAATCAGAGCAGGAAGGGACCTATAACTAGATATATTTATAATTTAAAAGAGAAAATGACTTCTGAACTATTCTAGTAGATTTGAAGGGGAATATTAAACCCAAAAATTGAGCACATAATGCATGTAAAGTACAATGTTATTAAAAGTAATATTTTGAAACTCGGCAGGATAAACAGTTACATTTCCCTGTGTTTAAACAGACCAACAATGTTCTTGAAGTTTATAAAAAGGTTAAATACCTCAGCCATTTTAATACCGATCAAATGAAAGATGATGACGATATTCACAGACAGCAATGTAAGCTCGATATGCAGGATAATTACCACTGATCAAAATTTTTGCCTCTATTTGTTCAGTTATAAGTGGTTTTGTTTAAATCTTTTCACACGCCGGTGTATGCTGTCCCTTGTGGCCATCTTACTTGTAGTAAGGCACAGGTTGAAGTGTCTGTGTATGCATTGATCTCAGTCTAGTCATTTTAAAGTTTACATACTTTTATGGTTTTATGTCTTAATATTTTTCATTTTCCTTGTGTGGTTTACATGTTTTTTTTTTTGGATGTATATTTTTGGAATTCAACTTGAATTCCAAAAATAGGTGTGAATAAAAATATAAATTTGTTGAATTGTTTTCATTGTAGTTATCATCAGATACATAGATGTCTGTATTTTTGTAGTGGCCAAAAACAGTATAATGTCTTCAGCTGTATAATATTCTGTCGTATGACATTTAAATAAAGGTTAGATAAAATTAAAAATAATGAAAAAATGTCCTTCCAATGAAAGGTCATGTCAAATATATATATATTTTTTAAATATGATCTATATAGGGTAAGCAAAAGATTATTGTTTTCCCAACTTTATTATTGCTAAATTAGAGTTTCTCAAGTGTTAAGTTCATTCTATAAATATTCAAAAATATTCATAAGCTTTTTAAAGCTATATTTC
>CAEGAE010007040.1:0-33043 GCA_903067095.1 Girardinus metallicus
TATATATATATAAAAAAATTCCCTTCTCACCCTCTGCGGGTGGTCTCTTTCATCCTCTGAGCTCGGGTCCTCTACACGATGTTTGAATATTTGTAGCTGGCAACATCAGCAAAATACATACTTCATATGTGTGGCAATATTAGTAAAACTAGTTCATTTTGTACATTTTTCTTACTCTTATTGGGTTACTAGTAGTGTTGAGAAGTTCAACTCTTTTCAGAGAGCTGCCTCTTGTGTCATGGCTGAAAAGCAGTTCTTAATTTAATATAATCTGTAGCCTCATATTTTAGCTTAACTTGACAAATATGAATATTCAGTGTGCTAAATCTTTTTGCACTCAGTGTTATTTTAAAATACTTTTCCTTGCCTGATTGTATGTATTTGTTCTGCTATAAAAGCAGTCATTCTTACTTTGGTGAAATATGCTGCTTCCTTTACGGAAGTCAGTCTTATTTATGGGTTGCATTGCACTTTCCTCCTCACTGCTGTCTACAGATGAATTCTCGACTTGACTGTCATGTTACCAATCAAAACAAAGTTCTGTCATGAGCAGGGCAGAGCCACTCAGAGTGTGAACTGTGAAAGGAAAGAAAAAGTAGGGAAACAGTTCTTCTGATTCGCTTGACCGTGTACCATCAATAGTTACTAGTAACAAATATTCGGAGTGAACGGGTTGCAGAGATATTTATCCGTTCCATGTCAATTGGGAAGCAGAAACTGTTTTTGCATGACATACATCTCACACTTTATAATTTTGTTGTTTCATTATATGTTCTACTTGGTTGATTACCAGTTTTGAACCACTGTTCATGCTGTGAATTACGAAAATGAGAAGTTGGAAATGCTACTGCTAGAAATGTAATTTGTACTCATTTTAAATAATTAGTCTCAGTTTCGCTAAAGAAAACAATGATGAGCTATAAACACATATTCCACCATTGAAACATAAAATAAAAGTAACCAAGTGTTTAACTACATTGTAGTTTAATATTTGATAAATATTCAAAAGGCATGGTGTACATGCCATTTTAACCACATTGGCCTGTTAAAAATAATGGGATTGTTCAGATTTAAAAAAAATAAAATAAAAAGATAAAGAGGAATAATAAAGTGGAAATTCAGCCTGTTTAATTTAATGCTCTACATGCTCACCAAGGCATAAAACCAAAGAAATATCTTGCAACATTTAAGAAAACAATTTATTGTCTTTTTTACAAAGCAACGTTAGCACTGTACACAAAAATGACAAGAAAAATATTTTAGGTATTTTATACATTAACAAAAACTGATATTTTCTTCCTCATTATTCCAGTCCATAAATGTTGATAGACGACCATTTTCCTTTTCTTTCTTCTTTCTGTGCAGAGAAACTCGGGTTCAAATTCATATTTGCATCCTTAAAACAATTGTTCAAAGACATATCAGAACTGGAGACCAAATATATACAATGAACATATATAAAAGAGAACATATTTCATATGGCCTAATGTTCCTTTTCAATGTCAAAATATAGAAAACAAAAATTGCAAGTTTTGTGTAAGTAAATGTATGCATGGGTGTACATGCTTGTGTTACTACACGGTGTTTCATTTAGTAACATTAGTAAGATGTGGAAGTAGAAATGTTGATGAACATTCAGTTTTATAATTTACAAAAAATGTTTTGACTGATATTCTACCAGCATAAATGAAAGGTTTTGCAGTAAACTATAACAATATATAAACACAACAACAATCTTACCTTTAATCTCTGGAGAATATAAGAATTGCGATCACAATCACACAAATACCCAGCAGCACACTCAGAACAACGAGAACAGGTTCCACATGTTTACCTTACAAAAGAGATAAATGAATAAATAAATGATCCATCCATGTATTATCCATGCTTCTTTTACATGCTTATCCTGGTAGGGTCATGAGGGGGCTTTGTACTTACACTAAAAATGTATTGATTAAGGCTATGTTAATTACTAAAATAATCTAACGCAGTTTCTTTTTTATTACACTTTTCTTTCCAAGTGCAGTATGTAAATAAAACTGCAATTTATTAGCATGAAGAAAAAAAATGTAGCGATGATTGTTTTCCAATGACATGACACACAAGTACATACTGTGTATCCCAGAATTTAAAATGCAAAATTGTGAATAAAATGAGACAAATTTGCAAGAGGAAAAAAATAACAATTTCAGTATTAGGTTTGTTATCTTGGTTAGCTCATTGAAAGCTGGGGCAGTTTTCAATCCGACCCAAAGCGTTGAACAGAGTGAAACTGTAAAAAATTCAGTTAGAGATTTAAAGTGCATAGTTCATTATACTTACTTGTCTCTACTTTAGTTCCTTCTCCAAACAGGATCTTCCCACATGCGACCACAGCGCAGTAGTATGTTCCAGTATCTGAGGAGCTCTGTATCGTTTTGGTCAGTTGGTAGAAACAGCTCGTTTGCTGAGCATCGCAGCTGCTTCTGTCAGTGTAAATAAAGCTTGAATGGGAGGCTCCGAATCCGACTCTGAACCAGTAAACATTGTTTTTAGTTGGACATTGACCAGAGTTTACAGACGTCTTGGTGAGAAGAGAACAGTGGAGATTAACTGTGTCCCCTTCCTGGACTGATGTTGTCTCTGGAGTTTGTGTGACATGACTCTGTGTTCGACTGTTATGATCTAGGATGCAGTACAAATAAACAGATGTTAATGAAGACTATTATATGAAAATCTTGTCTGATCTAAAAGGATCTCTTTCAATAACAACAGAGCTTACCGTTTACGGCCAAGTAGATCCCTGCGGTAAAACGCTGAAAATAAGCAGTCCCACTTTGACAGAAATATGTTGCTTCATCCTCTTTAATGATATTCTTGATAGTAAGAGAGCACTGAGAATCTCCCGCTGTTAAATTAAAGCGATTGTTGTTAAATTGTTCACTCAGTTTTTGTTCAGTCAAACTTCCTGTAGTGACTGTCTGAAGCATATGTCCAAGCGGCTGCTTGTACCAGTAGAAGAATTTGCGCTCCGTCTTTGAAACTGGACAATGCAGAGTAACACTCCCACCAACTTCAACCAGTTTCAAAGGGATCTGATGAGGAACCTCATTAGTTTGACTCAGAGCTAAAAAAGGAGATAAATGTTAAATATCAGCCATGCATTAACTGCAATGAGACACTATACTGCACATATAAATACAGTATAGTGTATTTATATGTACAATTGTGTCATTGCTTAAATTGTTTTGCATGAGGCTGCATACTTACATGCTGCAGTCCAAAGAATCAAAGCAGTCAGTTTGCTAATCATTGTGGCAAAATGCATTTGTATTGCAGACCTGACACCTTACTACCCAAATGAAGGTTTACTCAAAATATATTCAAAGCCTATAAAGTGAAAATAGTCCTGATTGGCTGAAAAGTGGAGAGTGCACTCCCTCTAATACAATGCCTACATGTTGTTACAGCCTGCATGGGTTGTTCAAATACCTTATTGCTCAGTGTTATAAAGCTCTTTATTGAAGTATGAATATTTGGAGGGACTATTGATGAAAACTGGACTATTTGGCTATCTCTGGTGGATTATATGATGCACATTGTCCCTTTTGAAATACACAACAAAAATAACAACTATTTAATGTGCTGTTAAAGTGTAGTGTAGTGGCTGGTAATATTTTTATGTGCAGGTTTAGTTTAATTGTGACAATTTCTGAGCACAATGTGGCCTTCTGTCCAATAAAACTAAAATGATTCACTATATTGTGAAAACCTTTTATTATTTGGAGAATGTGATATTTTAAAAAAATTAAAAAATAAAAATATTGTGATAATGTTTCAGCCTAGGATGCAACTGAAATAATCAGATTTGTATCAATCCACCTTTGAGCAGAATTTATTTTCTAGAAAAAAAATAGGTATTTTGTGACCTTTTCCACAAATTATTTTAATGTTTTTGTTCAGAATGAACACTGAAAGCGGACAAGGTAAGTGTTTAAGTTTTACATAAAATTTAAATTGAGGTTTGAAATAAGAGGAAAATTCCCAGGACATCAAGTTCACTGAAACTCACCAGAGTACCTCAGACAAAACCCAAAACCCTGAGCATTACAGATCCTGGTAGATTTATTAAAGTAACTACCTTCTACTCAGGGCTGTAAACCCTGGTTTCTAAAACAGGGGAATTTTTTCCACCCTATGAAAACAATTATGGAGATTCCTGACTTAATTTCCAGCCGGATTTGGCACCTGCCCAATATCAAAAGTATTAAAACATAGTGTAATGACCATGGTATCATTGTGCTTCATCGTCCACCAAACTACTACCAGTTTACAACAAGACTCCGTTGTACATGGCTAATAAATAGTTTATATACATTTTATTAATTCTTCCATAAAAACTTTATTAATCATTAATAACAGGTTATTCATTAAGGGTGAGAAAGAAAGACAAAAAAAAACTGGCTGGTTTCTTACCAAAAAGTGAGTCAAATCTGTTCATTTATATATTTCATCTGGAGTTGTTGTATTAAACATTTCAAACTAAGTTGCCTTCTTAATCTAATTATTTAGCATATAATATTTTATTCTAGCACTGCATTTTAAGTATCTACAACTATCAAAAGGAGCCTTATTTTAAGTGTGAAACATTGCACTGTTTATTTTGACTATTAAACATTAATATATGCCAAAGGGAGCCTTGTTGTAAAGTTTATAACATGCTTTCATTTCCTAATGGCTAATAAATATTTATAATACCAAAAAGGAGATTTATTGTAAAGTGTACAGCATAACAATTTATTTATGAATAATAACCATTTATAAATGCCAAAAGGGAGCCTTACATGAAACAAGCTATCATTTCTTAATGACTGAACATTTATACATGTTAAAAGGAACCGTCACCATTTATTTATAACAAATATTTGTAACAATTAAACTGACCATTACTATGATAAGTGTATAAAACAATCAGGTTTTAAGCATTTCAAAACTTATGTTAACTAAAACTACATTAAGGACACTAAAATTCACATTTACTTCACATATAACTTCTTGAGTTCAATATGTTTAAAACAAACAGACCGATTTTGGAAAAAAAATACAGAAAACCACAAAAACAAGCTTCTCTACTGATGAAGTGTAAACAACGGTGTTTTTGTCAATCTTGTGATTCTGAAAAGCTTTTGTCATGATCTTCGTCTTTGGAAATGTTTTGAGGGAAAATTTGTTTCATTACACAATCTCACTTGCCGTTTGGACTAAAATTGAAAATAAGACAAAGAAAAAAATAGAAAAGCAAAGGTTTATAGCACAGCGTGTGTCTTTTTCCTGCATATTGTTTATAGTTTATATATATTGCATTATGTTATAACAGTGTTTGCATGGAAGCAAATGCATAGCTTTTTGAAACCAGTTTTAGTTGTCTACTTTGGAAGTAAATTGCTTCAAAAAGTGAGGTGTGTTTCCATGGGTCAAACTTACTGACATTTAAAACAGAAACAGAAATATATGTGGAGAGAAAGTTACAAATTTATATTTGCTGTTATTTCACATTTTGCTACATAACTGGAGCAAGACATCCTAAGTTTTAATTGATTAAAAATGTCAAAATGAGTAAAAAGGGAAATAATTTGCACAAAAAAAAAATGCTAAAGATTTAAAACAACTGATCTCTTGGACTCTTTTTGTTTGGACAACTGCTTTGTTATCTAATTTATAAATTAATAAAACAAACAAATAAACACAGAAAAACTGCAAGTTACTTAAATTGGAAATCGGAACTTCCTTACTTTCAGTTTCTTGAGAGAATTAGGCAAGCAATGGCGATCACACAGAGACCCAGCAACACAGCGAGTCCAATGACAAGAGGATCCCATTTTACTTCTGACAAGAGAAAATAATATTTATAATTAGCAAGCAAACCTTTGCATCTGTAATTTTTTCAAGTGTCTTTAGTCTACATTCGAGTTGTCAAGCAATGAAAATGTAGAAGTATTTTCTTAATCTTACCTGAACACTGTTAGTTAAGTTTAAAAATTTTACCACCTACCTAATTCCACTTTAGTTCCTTCTCCGAACAGGATCTCTCCACATGTCACAACAGCACAGTGGTAAATCCCAGTATCCGAGGGGTTCTGTACAGTTTTGGACAGTCTGTAGCTGCAGCTCCTTCCTGCCTCTGTGTCACAGATGTTCCTAGCAGCATACATCATTCCTGGATCGGATTGTGAACCAGCTTTAAACCAGAACACACTGTGCTCAGAAGCACATCCATCTCTTTCTTTATTTTTCTCTAGTAACGTAAGTGAACACTCCAAAGTTATTTCTGTGCCAATCGGGACAGATGTTTCTGAAATTTGTTTCACGTAGACAGACTTTTTGTTTTTGTGACCTGAGTGATTAAAGAACAAATAATTAACACAGTTTATACATGTTTTCTCCCAAATACAGTTTTCAGAACAAAATGGATATTTCTTACCATTTACAGCCAAATGTGTGCCATTTATGAATGCCGGTTTGTTTGCTGCAATAGCCTGACACATATATGTAGCTTCATCCTCTTTGCGAACATTTCGTATAGTGAGACAATGCACGTGTCCTGCTCTTGTAATGCTGTATCTTGGACTGTTAAACTCTTCTTCCAGTGTTACTCTGTGAAGCCCTCTACTTGCAACTGTCTGAATTATATCTCCATAATTAACCTTGTACCAGTAAATAGACACATTTTGACCAGTAACATTGCATGTCAAAGTCACAGTGTCACCAAGTGAAGCTCCAATTTGAGTTATCTGTTGAGAAACCCTGATGGTTTGAAACACAGCTAAAGAAGCAAGAGAGAAACAGATTATAATCATTACAAAGCAGATAGGACAATGAAACCAAAATAGAGGAATAAAACTGTAAATATTACATTTTATTCTATGTATTGACTACTTCAGCACTTAAATGTGCCTACATATGGTATGAACAAAATGGGAAAGAAAAACAATTGAACTTACAAACCATACGCAGAAGAACGTAGGCAGCCTGTCCTCTTAGCATTTTGATAGAAAATGGAGCACCATTTATTTGAACAGCAACTTCTGATCAAAATCAAGATATACAAGATGTTCTAGTTTTCTTACTTGACTGGCGGAAATGCAGACGTGGCACAAGCTGTTGCTTGTTGTTTTTGACATTCTAAAGCAGCAGTTGATACAGACACAGAGATATATTAAAAAAAATTTACATCGGACTTTTAGATCCCAACTGGAATCTTTTTTCAGTGGCGGAGGGATTCTTTCATCATTAGGTATGAAAATTAAAATATTTTAGCCTTCATGTGTCAAGGCAGCTTTGATCTACTAATGGATAATTGTTGCATATGGCATCAAAGTAGAGTGGTTTCATTATCAGAATAAAAACCCATGTTTGCATGACCTTTAATCTTTGGGATTATTTGTATGGGTGCACCAAAGTGTGCCACCTGGAATTAGACATATAAATTTGACTTAGATAATGAGGTTTATCTAAATCTCATTTAGTATAGTATTTAGTATAGTATTGTAGTGAAGGTAGTTGCAAGTCAATAATCAGATGAAAACAAAGGAATGAAAAGGCTTACAGTATATGGATGAAAGAAATCCAACACACTTAATTTTCACAGTATTTATTAAAACCTTTTCAGCCCTATTTGGATCTTTGTCAGGCCAAACTTTTCCAACAGCAACAAGGGCCCACACTCATGATTCAGAGGCATTCTTCCTTTAAAATCTGGTACTCATCACTAAACATGAATTGTCAAAATACTAGCAGAAAAAGCAAGTCATTAATAATAATAGAAGGTTTGATTGCTATAATATCAATGAACATTTTCCCACAGATTATTAAAAGATGCAATTTTTTCCAGAACATGTAGATAAAAGTTGAATACTTTAAAAATTCCAGAGATCCGAAGTATTTTCCATTTAATAATTTGTAATTACATTCTACAACATATACAACAAAACCATCTAAATGCAAAATCCATCAACTAGTTAATAGGTATTCTCCCTAAAATACAACACTGTACATACAAAAACAAAAATACAAAAAAACTTATGAAAACATCAGTATATATCCAGTCAGATTAAATTCAGTCTCTCAAAAATACAAGGATAGAGATTACAATCACACATAAAACACACACCACACACAGCCCAATGACAGTTGGATCCCAGGTTTTTCCTGGAAACACAAAATGTTAGGTCAATTAACAACCTTTTTCTTTATGCAACAACTAATTTCAAATTAAATTATCACTAACATAAGTTCTACTTATATTAACATAAATTACAATTTAAGTAATTTTGACATTTGAGATAAATTTTTAAAAGACTGAACAAATCTGTCAACTTGTATGTCCACATATCTTGTTTTAAGTTTTAACGTTGAAGATGTTTAACAATTACAGTTGTGTAATGATTCATTTTATTTTTAATTTAAAACAACCTTTTTTATAGAACTACTAACATTATACTAGCATTATACATACTTGTTTCAGCTGTAGTTCTGTTGCCAAACAGAGTCTGTTGAGAAGTTACCACATCATACTGTTTCACTGCAAGCTTTGTGCCATTAATGAATGCCATCCTGTAGGCTTCTCCTGCCTGACATAAGTATGTACCTTCATCTTCCTTTTGGATGTTTCTTATGATGAGTGAATACACATTGCCCACTCTTTGGATCTCAAATCTTAAGATTGTAAACTGTGCTTCAAGGTTAACTTTTTTGAAATATCCTTGAGCAACTGTTTGGATCATATATTCACAATCTGTCTTATACCAGTAAAACAATCCGCTGTCATACCCAGTGATATTGCATGACAGAGTCGCATTTTCACCTAGTGCAGCTTCAACTGGAGGACTATACAGAGAAACCTCGAGAGTTGGAATCACTGCAAAAGGAGAAAGACAGAAACAGAGAAGTTACACATGAAGTCCTCAGAGAAAAATCTAACTAAATAATGTTCAAACTTTCATGCTTAGAAAAAATCATTTTTGCTTTCACATAAACATTTTTACATAGCATTAATACATAAAATATGAACAAGTAACTGGACTTACACACTGCACTTAGAAGAAATAAAGCAACCAGTCCACAGAGCATTGTGATAGAAAATGGAGCATATTTCAGTAGGACAGTTGTCCTCCTTCCAAAATGGTGCAGGCAAGATGTTCTAGTTTTGAAACCAAAACAAGCACTGATAGACAAAATGCTGACACTGCACCTGTAGTCTTTTTTTTTTTTTTGCTTTTGACTACACAGGTAACCTGGTATTTAATGTCTACATCAAAAAATGACACTTACCAAAAATGTGTAACGATGGTAGTTCACAAATGTTAACTCTGTGCTCTACAACTTTGTACTTCTGTGTGTGAATGCATGCGGGCGTGCGCATGTGTGTGTGTTTATGATGTAAAGCACTTTGAACTGCTTTGTTGCTGAAATGTGCGATTTTAACAGAAGAGGTTTTGCAGTGCTAAAGCTATTGTTGTTGCCCTGTCTCCATTTATCAGGGACATTATGTCAAATCTATATAACATTAAATTTTTTTTTTCACATATTTGTTAAAACTGTCACCATATCATAACAGAATTAGCTTTTTTTGTTTTTTTGTTTATTAAACCAAAATAAGAAATTGGATAACAAACCATTATCTGATTATCTGATTTCTCAGGAGACATTGGTCTCCTGAGAAAAGGAGAGTGTAGCAGACCAGAGAGGTTATGTAACATGAGTTTTTATTTCGAAAAGCAGGGGAGAACCCATGCATGCACAGGGAGAACAAGCAAACTCCGTGCAGAAAGACTTCAGGCCGGGAATCAAACTCAGAACCTTTTTGCTGCAAAGCAACAGCTCTACCATCTGTGCCACTGTGTAGTCCTGTTGTTAAACATAGCTCCTAAAATTATGCAGATTGAATGACACACTCAAACTGTTTTCCAAATACTTTTGCCCAAAAGAAATACTACAAACTCGGAAATTCTCACAAGGTAAAGAAAATACATGTACAGGACACTTTAATATTAAAACATTTTAATACGCTATGACAAAGAAACTAGAACAATACACAAGAAACATCGTAAGACATTTTAATATTTAAAAACAAATAGCATCTTTATTGAGAAATGTTCTGACAAACACATGAACAGTGAGTAGAGATACTCTACATTATATTTAATTGCAAATTTGTTTTACAAATCCAGAGCTGAGATTTATTTGTAGAAAAACCTCTGGTATTCGTTCAGTGAAATTATTACCAGATTGTCTGACATTTGGTAGATAAGAACAAGTAAATGTGAAATTTTATTTAAAACCCTGACATTTTAAGAAACTAGCAACAATTAAGATTAATGTTTTCCAGGGTCACATTTAAGATGGGCTTCACACTGTAGCATGAGTTTTTATTACATGATGGAATTAGACATACACATTTTGAAGTGAATTCATCAAAACTTGTGGAGCAATTGATTATGAAATTGTCATTTGTCCTTTACTTATGACTTCTGTTGCAAAAGAAGAGCATTGTGGTGGATATTAAACAATCGCGAGACAAGATGAAGACTATCATGGTAATTTTTGCTGTAGTTTTTTTCTACCCTCATGTTAAATCAAAAGTGTTAAAGTTGCAATAGAATTACAAAATACTGGCATGTCTTCTCTTTAAATCAGAGCAAAAACCAATATTTAAAAGAGTTTAAATGGTTTGGACAAAATATAAACACCAAATTTTCTAATTCAAGTATTTAATCAGTTTTATATCATAAAACATCTTTGCAGCTAATATATATTTTTGTAATTTTTGAATCAAAACTTTATACATTTTATATTTTTTAAAGACCATGAGTTTCCCAGACATTTACTGAAAAACTGTTCTCTTTCAAAGACATGCAGGACTTTATTAATACCAAGAGATGACTAGAATAACTGTTTAAAACCAAAAATTTGTTTCCAATGAGTTGAAGGTCCTAAATACAAGAATGGACATATCCAGAAAGAAGGAAGTTGACATGAACAGACATGAAATATCTTGCACTCAGAAAGAAATAGAGACAAACATCCTGAAATTCTTTAAGAATTGTACCAAAAATGCTTAACTAATCTTAGTCCTGTTTTTTGGGGACTGGTGCAAAAACTGCAGCTCTAATCAGAGCTGCTGCGTTTTTTTTTTGTTTTTTTTTTAATTATTTGCTTTGACTGAAGAATACAAACATTCTGTGTTCATTTTCTTGCAGTTTCTCATGTTGGCTGCAGGGAAATTCAGTGCCTCTGCATAGGTCATATTCTCTTCTTTATCCTGTAAATAATTCATATATATTTTTTATTAATGACAAAATTCATACAACAATAAGATCAGATGAGTCAACTTTAAAAAAATGTTGGAAGGTTTCACGGTCTCATTTTGTAATATCAATAAAATTTAAATAAAGTTTTACATTAGACTGCTAAAATGCTCTTAAACTGCTAAAATTCTGTAGTGGTTTTACTGGCTCGATCCTCTATAATGTTTTCTGTCTAATGTAAACACATAATTTTTACAAAACAAAAATATGAAATTATGTGGTATAGTTGAATTTATGTTAAAAATTAACTGACCACCACTAGCATTTTACAGTTAGTGCATGTTTGCAGGTCATCATCATCCATTTTCTACTTTAATTTGACAATTGAATCTTTCATTTAAAAAACAAAAAATAATAAAATACATAAAATATTTGTAGACAAACATGTTTTATGTCAGGTACATTAAAGGAAAAATTGTTCAATCTGAGCAACGCCTAAAGATCTAGATTAACTGTAATGTAAATATTGATTTTAAATTTACCAAGTTCTTTGTTTGATAAGTAGTTGAAGTTTCATACTCAGCATGATGTGATCCTCTTATTCCTGCTGATAAAAGGAAAAGATGAATGCATTTGTTTTCTTTAAAAAGCAGGAGAAAAAATGTAAAACCATAATGATATGCCGAGTACATCTGTGTAGACATTAGACTCTACGATTCAAATACAAAACTTTTCCCAAACAATATTTTCTTCTTTACAGAGGTCTATATTTAAAGGCACTGTTGTATACATATTTCTCCTGATGATCTGAAAAATGAATTCAATTTGTTGTTACTGACAGTCTGTCAAACAATGTAGCTTTAAAAACTCAAAGTAAGCATTTATCTTAAAAACACCTGATTAGATTGGATGCTGTGTGAAATAACATGTGACGAACTCATATTTAACAACCAATTTTCATTTAGTAATGTTGATATAAAAACTAAAATGCCAACCTTTAGAACTGTCGGAAACTCTCCTTCCAATTATGTAGAAGATAAGGGTGATAATCACAATCACGCAGCACCCCAACAGTCCTCCAAGTACAAGAACACTTGAATCTTGTTCTGTTCTTAAAGAAAAATAATCCTTAGACATGCTTGGCATCTTAGACAAAAAATAAAAAAAATTATATTTTATTAATTGTGTCAAAATGATCAAGAAAACTTAAATTTTGCAGGTTATATTACCAGTATTGTCTGGTAATAGAAGCTGAATATTTACTTTGCAAAGCAATAACACTGAAGACAGGAATGTATAAACAAATTGAGGACAGAATGTAAATACATACTGGTTTCCAGTTTACTTCCATCACCTAGGAGTATTTCTCCACAAATGGACACAGCACAGTAGTACGTTCCAAAATCAGAGGAGTTCTCTAATCTTTTTGAGAGGTGGTAGACACAGCTTCTCTTCGCTGCATCGTCTGTGCTATTCCTTGCGGTGTAAATGATACTTGGATAAGAGCTTCCAGATCCAGACTTGAACCAGTGAACAAAGTTTTCTCCTGGACACTGAGGCCTTGTTTCACTGTTCATTGAAAAAAGGGAACACTGGAGACTCGTGGTGTCTCCCGGCTGGACCGCTGCAGCGTCTGGAGTTTGTTCCACATAAACAGATGTCTGTTGATTACAATCTGTGCAAGATAAATTAAAAAAGAACATGTAAAGTTAAACGAATGTACAGAAGTACTGGACTTGAAAATTCTAACATGGGTTATTGTGGTCAGAAAAAATAAGGTACATTACCGTTTACAACCAAAAGGAATCCATTATGAAAAGTTAGTAAAAATTCAGTTCCACTTTGGCAGAAGTATACAGCTTCATCTTCTTTTTTAACAGAATGTATAGTAAGAAACATCCTATCATTTTCTCTGCCACATTTGAAACGAGTATTATTGAATGCCTTTGTCTTTGTAATTTTATTATAAACTCCTGTAGCCATTGTTTGGATCATCTTTCCAGGAGACTGTTTATACCACTGACTGAATCTGTGATCCTTAGGCGATTGACAGAAAAAGGTAACATTTTCACCAGGTTTATGCTCAGTTGTAGAGATCAAACGAGGGACCTCTTCAGTCTCTATAAGCCCTGATAAAAAAGAATAAACACGATCAAAAAACAAAGAACAATAATCAAATTTGGATTTTTTTTCTGCAATTGATTGTCCGAATAGAAATAAAGAGCACTTACAAACAGTACTAAGAAGAATCAAAGCAACCAGTTCTTGCATCTTGAGGAGAAGTCTTGTTTACACCACTGAAGTCTTTCTACCCAGTGGAACTTTTCGTCTAAGATGATCAGGCTTTGCAAAGT
Organism: Girardinus metallicus; assembly: GCA_903067095.1. Lineage (NCBI taxonomy): Eukaryota > Metazoa > Chordata > Actinopteri > Cyprinodontiformes > Poeciliidae > Girardinus > Girardinus metallicus. Next base: position 13,640 of record CAEGAE010007040.1, read on the forward strand.
AGAAGTCAAGGTGATTGGCTGACAGGTAGATGAATTTCCGCCTACATTTCCATGTAAAACTATTCAAACACCATGAACCACTTCACAATTTCTTCTACATTACAGCCACAAACTTTAATGTATTTCTTGAGAGAGTTGTGTGATAAATTGTCAATAAGAGGCTTATCATTGTACAGCAAAAGGAAAGTGGCAAAATATTTTACAAAAACAAATATTGGAAATGGTGTATGTCTATACTAAGTTTTTGTCAAAGCTGAAAAAGATTGTATCCATTTCACAATTTAACGGTAGTGTTGCTGGATCATAAGCGTCTCTGAGATTCACTCAGCCATCTTCTTCTAGATATGTCTCCCAAACTAAGACTGAGAGTCAAGTTCTTTCTTTTCTTGTTTGAGTTTTATTCGTCCTAGCTACTAACCTAAATAGCGCTGTCAAATCCAGAACAGAAAAGAAATATATTCCATACATAATTTATTAACAGCACATATCTTTTCATTGTTTATTCGTTTTGAAAAAGTCATTTTAAGTTTACCTAATATTCAGGTAGGAGCACAAGAACCACTTCTTGTGCTCCTTATGTGAGGATTTTTGCAGATTTTGTTCTCTGCAAAAATCCTCATTAGGAACAGGAAAGACAACATCCACTCACCACAAATCAAAATATCAGAATCTGCGCGATACTTTACTCTTAGGCAGCTCTTATTCAGATCAGGAAGTAAAACTAAGAGGAAGAACTCTACCTAGTGACTACAAACAATAAATTCTGACTTTATTTTTATTTTGATAAAAAAATCAAGGTCATGATACGATGGACTGGCAACCTTTTCAAGGTGTAACCTGCCTCTCCTCTGTTGACTGCTGGAGATACTCACCAGCACCCCTGGCGACCCGCTAGGGATAAGCATGTAAGAAAATGAATGAATGGATGGATGGATGAATTACTGGAATGCACTGGGATCTCACATGAAATCTCTAAATCAAAAATTTTGAGAGTTTTATTTAATTTTGGGGTTCATTAAAGACAAATATGTCAAGGTCCATGTGCTACATTAAATACAATTGTATCAAGAAAATGCTACACATAAATTATTAATGGCCCACAGGTTGCCATTAATTACAAATTTGACTTGTAATCTCACAGTATAACTCATAACGCACTGCAGCAGCTACTTCCAATTCAAGACAAGGAAACTTTTCGTGTTGCTAAGGACTAACAAACCAAGTCTGCCCTGCTGTGCATTTTGCTGCTGACCTGAGCATTCTGTGCAATGAGTTTACCAGGGACTTTTCTATATTCAAAGCACAAAAACTATGTCATGCACTTTTGTTCTTAAGAGCTCTGGCAACTACCCAGACAGAAATTAAAGAAATGCAATGTGAAATTACACCCAAGGCAAAGATGACTCTGTGAGACCCATAACATTTTCCCTTTTCATCTCTGAATCGCTGCTCTGACCCTGCCTCCAACCTGCTTTGAGTGCTCCACATTCGGTAGTACAAACAATTGTGATAAAGATGAAGAAAAGACATAAAAGCCAACTTACTTAAATGATGTAATAAATTAAGCCGGTTCGAGATCTTGAAAATGCAATTTATAGAAATATGATGATGGTTGATTTTGAGGATTTGTAAGTATTAATTCAGGGAAGAAAAATAAAGACTGAAACAAAGTAAAAAGAAAAAGAAAGAAAAAAAGCTTTTGGTGTAACATCGTCACCTGTTCTTCTGTATAATGACTTCCTACTAATGAGTCTGAAACTCACAAAGAACCTTATTTGTAGCTTTCTTTCTTTAAAGGTTAAAAATTATATCAAGAACACTGTGTGCTTTTAAACTTGAGTGTGATGTTTAATTCTTAAAAAAGATCAACAGCTGTATGATGGCAGGTTTTTGTAGTTGCATTCTACATGTCAAAGCCACATGCTGCATCTCCCGTGACAAACAGAGTGTGGTGAGGCACTTCTCAGGCCTTTGACCGACCACAAAGGTTGTTTACTCAGATCAGCCATGCCTCGCAGCTTCAACAGGATGTGCAAGGTGACAAGAAGTGGGGGAGGCATAAAAATCCTCAGTTTGTTTTAAGTTTGACATTAAGTTTGACTAAAACAGTTTAATATATAATAACTAGTTATTTCTTCAATCTGTGTATATTATGTTACACTATGTCATTCCGTCTTGTTTTGAGAATTTTATACTAAAACAGTGGTGCATTTGATGACAGGTGGTACAACGGTTGTTTTCAGATCGAGACGCAGAGACAGCTTATACCGGCCATTCAGAGTTTCACATTGACAGTCTTGCATAGAGTGGGAGGATGTGTGAACTCAGTAATGACGTGCCATACATTTCACTCCAAAGCTAAAGTGGACTTTGTAGTTTATTATCAGAGATATACATTTTAATTCTAGGACTTTTTTACAACCTCAGGCTTTTAGAAGCTAGAAGTTTCCAGTTGTTGCTCTTATCAGCAAAGATTTTGGAAGATAACTAAGCTCAAATGGCTGCTGGTAACGCTGACAGGAGAAATAACTCCAGAAAACTACTTAGTTCTTATAATGTGGACAGATCTGTTGACTACTTAAATGTTTTAACACTAATATCTGGTGTAAATAATACACCAGATATTAACCTTAACCTAAAACACCCTTTAGTTCATAAAATCAACAACAAAAATGCATTAGCCTACATGTGATATTATTCAGAGAACATGCTCACTCTTTGGAAGAAAAAAAGTGCAAAGTTCAATTGACCCCACCCCATCAGAAGCTAAGGCTAAGCAACCTCCACTTTCTCCACGTGAGGTAAGAGAGTGCTTTTACTGCCATAAAAAAGGCCATGTCATTGCTGATTGCTTGTCATTAAAGAGCAAGGCTTTGGCAACACAGACAAAAGGTGTTGGGTTGCTTAAAAATGTGCCGCTCTCCAGAAATCAGACTGCTAAAACTGAGGATGAACTAGATCCCTGTTTCATACCCTTTGTTACCCAGGGTCGTGTTTCCTTAACAGGGGATCCAAAGGACGGCCGACAAGTCAAAATACTGAGGGACACAGGCGGGTCCCAGACAATCATTCGAGAGGGTATTTTGTCTTTGCCTGTCACCTCATCTTGTGAGTCAAGAGTGGTTGTCCAAGGTATTGGAATGACTTTTGTATCTGCACCCTTGCATAATATCCACCTTACCTCATCTCTTGTGAGCGGTTTTTGCAGGGTTGCTGTTCTTCCCACCTTGCCCATAAGGGGGATTGATCTCATTCTGGGGAATGACTTGGCTGGTGGAAAGGCATTACCTGTGCCTGATGTGTTGTACACACCTGACACAAGTGTGGACTTGGAATCAATGCCTGCATGTGTGGTCACGCGGGCCCAGTCAAAGAAATACAGTCTTGATTTGTCTGACTCTTTTCTTGCCACAGGGGAGTCTCAAACTGTCGGATCAGACAGTTTGAGATGCACTAGGCTGAGATGTTATGTTGAAGTTGTAGATTTAATGAAAAAAGGAAAAGCAAAAAACTTACAAAAATTACAGGGAACCAGAGAAGAACAAAAAATACAAACCAAGAACCAAAAAGCTAGCAGAGAAAACAGGGAAGTCAGAGAAAATAATGGAGTTTAACAGTAGAAACCAGCAAGGAGTGTGAGGAAGAGAGGGGGTTTAAATACTGTGAGGGAACAAAATACCTGGACTGATGAGCTAACGGGTTGCAGGTGTGAGGACAGAGAGAGAGAAAAATGGCAAAAGGGGTGAGAGTACATGAGGGACTAGGAAATTAATCTAATACTAAAGAATCGCTAGACCTAAGAGTTAAACTAGAGTAAAAAGGAATAGCTAGAGTCAAGAAATAAACATATCTAGAAACACTGAGAAGGAGAAGTAAAGCAGAAACAAGACCTATCTAATCAAAGAACTAGACTAAAGAACACAGAATAATCAAAAACAACTCAAAACAAACCAGGACATAAAAGCAACAATATGATATGGAGGTGAGTTGTTGTGGGCAGGGGTGGAAATGAAAAATTTTCTCCACCAGCCACAGTGGCTAGTAGAGAAAAATTTTCACCGGTCACAGTTTTTCTTTTCTTCATTTGACTACAAACCCCACAAGTGCAAGCAAATTATACAAAATGTATGATTTATTCTCAACTCAATGAAAACCAATTTACTGACAATACGTTTACCATACATATGTACATATACAGAATAATTTAACATAAATCATGAACACCTTAACAGGGTTGTAGTGCAATGAGTTCATTTGAAGTAATTACTAACAGCAAACTTTAATACTCAACCCTAACATTCTTGCAATCATATGTTGAACATTTCCACATTTTGGCAACAACTCTCCAATAGTGGATGTGTCTAGTCATTTTTAAAATACTTTTAAATGGTATCAATAGCTTTTTTCCAATGTTTTATTTGTTTTCCCTTACTTATTAAATTTTTTATTGAACTTCACAATTATTATTATTACTAAAATATCTCAGAATGTGTTCATTATTAATTCCTGTGTTATTCCAGAGTTTTTCTGATTACCTGGAGCTTAGTGTTAGCTTTCCCCTCACACACACACCTGCTTTCCTGCCTGCATGAAACTTTTTCTTTATGAACATTTTCACTCCTTCTAACCAGGCAGCAGTTAACCTGAACTCTTCCTCAATCTGTCCCTGGTCACATCTCTCTCACATCATCCTCCTTCGACGATAATAAAGCCCATGAATCGCTGATTCCCTCTCCTTGTCCGCTAGTTAATTTGCTCCTACGGTCAAAGTTAGTGTGGTAATTAACATATCGGTTAGTTTGACACATTTTTCTGAATGTTCATATGAGCTTTTTAGCTTTTGCCATAGTTTTTCTGACCCACCCCGTCTCGTATCCGCTCATTTTCTCGGACTCCGGTTAGTTGAAATGGCACCATTTATAAACTTAGAGGGGAGGGGTGGGCCAAGGAAAAACAAGGGATTTCATTGGATAAGCACAATTGATAAAAATTATATTTAATATATATTTTTTGGTAAATTATGCACATCAGTCTGTAGTCCAGACGGCCAGTCGTCCCCTGGACAGAAGTTCAAACTGAATGCAGCTTCTTTTTTTTTTCTGTTCAAATTATCAACCCACCGGGTGCGTTGCTCCAATTTACACGCCACTTCATACTTTTACCCGCATTTGGCCAGTGGCGGGTGCTAATTTCCACCCCTGGTTGTGGGGTTCCTTTGTCTTCTGTGTTTTGGATTCTGCTCTGTGTTTCCGTCTTTTCACTTTCTGATTGGCTTCACAGCACATTCAACAGGCTGCATGATCATTTGCCATCGGGGGAAACACGCAATATCATATTGGGACAAGACAATCCAACATGTTGAATATCCCTGACTTAAGGTTGGACCTATACTAATAAAGATTTTCTTTAAAGTTATCACGAAAATAAGAGCATCCTTAAGATTGTCAGGAGGAAATAAGTAAAAAAAAAATTTGTATTTTTTTTTCTTGATGCTTGAATCAGGCTAAATGTGCATGTAGCTTCTTTAAAGAGATACTGAGGTGTGTTAAGTCCTCCAGTGATGTAAATGTGTTGCAAATTTTGCTTTAATAGTAGGACTCTCCCTTTGTTTATTGATTTAAGCACTTAGGTCATTTTAAAAAATCAATAACAGGATAGTTTAGACAGTATGTTTGATTAGAGGAAAAACCTGAAAATATATGAGGCATGAATGACATACAACAGAAGAAAAAACAATCTGTTCTACATTTTTGACACACCGCTGTGCCGTGATTTCACCTTTTGTGTATCTTTGTTTCATCAAAATCTCCAGTTTTCTACACTGTGGATGCTGGGTGGTTCCCCCAGGGCTCTCCTCTGCTCTTCTCTGGGACAGGGACATGGTTGTTCCTGTGGTGGTCATCCTGGGACTCTAAGGGGCCTCTGGATGTCTGAGTCTCTGATCTCCTCCATGTCTGCCTCAGGTTCCAATAGTTGGGTCTGCGGCTCCTCACACTCGCTACTGAACATTCATATACAAAAACTTGATCTGCACATGTGTGTTCACGCACTCACACATGCACACCCCTTCACTCAGCTATGGGTTCAAGTATTCTTAGATACACTGTCCTGTGCTGTGGTTACATATTACATACTTTTCAGTATTAATGTTAGATATGCACATGCTATTTGTCCTTGTAGTTTCTTGATTCTTTTTTTTTCCTCTCCAGATGACATCCAGTGTATTTTCTTGTATCCTCTCCATCCTCTTTCCTCTCTTCTATTGTCATCTCCCTCTCTCCCTTTTACTTTTTACCCACCTCTCTTCCTTTCTCTTGATCTTTTCCATCTTCTAGTCTATTGCATTTGAAATAAGGCAAATTCAAATTATGTCTTTACATACAAGCATTCAGTAAATATATATTTAAACTCTGTTTATTAATCTAAGCACTAATATTACTTAATGCTTAGATTAGTAAATACCAAATAATGTTCCACTTATGAAAGCAGTTCTTTCAGACTACTCCTTAGCACTTCAGCAAATCACTCTTAGAACACGTATAGTAATTCAATGCACTGATAATAAATTTAATGTCAGAAAACTAAATCAATGCAGCAGTATAGACTATTTGATGACTGGTACTGATTTTGGATTGTTCTTCCATCCAGCTGGATAATTAAACACAAACCTGTGCACATGAACTCAGGTGTGTTCTATATTTAGTTAATGTGAAAAGCTTTGTAAAATTTTACATAGTGATTTTAAGAATACAGGCTTTTTAGTATTGATTTGTTAATTTAATTCGGATTTCAGCAGTGGTTTTTTAAAAGGTGTGCTTATTGTATCAAACTTGAGCCATGTAAAATTCATAAAAGCAATATCACCTTTACAAAATCAAAAAGTCTGGGGTTTTCAGAAGCTACAAGATCCCTAAGAAGAGAACATGAAATACATTTTGTTTTCTAACAAACACCTCTCCATGAAGTATTTTGAACTTCTTAAAACAGCACCAGGATTTGAGATATTTAATAAACCTGCTAATATCTTTTGGCAATTCTGAAACCATGTCCACTATTATTCTATTTTTGATTTAAATTCTTTGCTTTGTTTTGCTTTTTGGATTCTTAATTTAATATCATTATTACAGATGTATGGTTAAATATCAGAATTATTGCTTCTGTAGGATTCAAACCCCTTCTTTTAACTTTACACAAGTACCAAAACTCACCAACACCCGATGACAAACCTCTTTGCTGGTGTTGTCTCATGTTTAAGCTGGAAAGTTTTAGCTACCCTCTTTCCACTGGGGTAGCTACACAACATTTGAATAGGCCAATCAGATGTCTAAGAAATTGTTCCCTCCCATTTTATATTACCAAATTAAGAATTCGTCCTATATAGTAAACAAAATTAACTGCAGCATTGAGTTGATAAACGCCCTCAATATGTACGCTGTCTTTTTCATCCTGCTGATGCTCCAAGTTGAATGTAAGTATGTAGAGACAAGTCAGAAAATGTAGTCTTTACTTTATTTAGTAAAAGATGTATGTCAACTCGTTGGGGTTATTAATCACTATTTTGTGTAAATATGTTTTCTTAATGTGCAGATGCTGAGAATTTTGTGATAACTGTTGCTGTTGGAGAAAATGTGACTTTATCTTGCAAACGACATTCATCTGGGGGTGTTGGATCCCTCTTTTGGATAAGATTCATCCCTGGAAAAATGCCTGACATATTAGGCTCAACATTTACTTTTAATCATCCTGATTCAAACACATATTCTCGCATTTCAACAAAACAAGAACCTGGGAGTTTTGTTCTACATTTAGCAAAAACAAGGCTAAGTGACACAGCATTTTATTCTTGCTTAAGGACACAGCGGCACAACCTTACTTTCTTGAATGGAACATTTCTCAGAATAAAAGGTAAAGTGTTTTATAAAGCTTTTTAGTTAAATCTAAAAAAAAATATTTCTAGATCTAGATATTGATATTAATCCATTTTTATTACCTAGATAAAAATAATGTATTTGTATATAAATGTTGTAATTTATTTATTTTCTTCTCTAGAATCAGAACCTGATGTTACTGCCGTCACTCAAGACTCTCTATTTGATGCAGTTCATGAAGGGGATTCTGTGAATCTGCATTGTTCAGTTCTCTCTCAGTTAGAAAAGAAAACATGTCCAGAGAGACACAAGGTGTTCTGGTTCAGAGTCTCTCCACCACAATCACATCTCAGCTTAATTTATGCTCAAAATGAGGGTGACGGTAAATGTGAAGAAAATCCTGAGTCTCAGTCTGGACAGACTTGCGTCTTTAACTTTGTGAAAGACAACATCAGCTCCTCGGACACTGGAACCTATTACTGTGCTCTGGCTGCATGTGGGATGGTAGTTTTTGGGAATGGCACAAAACTGGAGTTTAAAGGTAATTCCAACATGTTTCTGCATTACAGTGTCAATATTATGTCATAGTTTAATTCTTCTATTATGGCTTTTGATTTTTCTTTTTTATGTTTCAGATGTCGGCATAAATGATTCACAGAGGAACAACACTCTCCTCCTTCTGCTATGTGGAATCTTGGTTTTGATGCTGATCGCTACGGCTCTACTTGTCTATTTGATTAGGAAAAAATGCTGTTACCTTTCCGAAGGTAAAAGTATTATTTTTTTTTAAAAGTGGATTTTTTTTAAACATAAAATTAGACTCTATTTAAACTGTTATAATAATTAACAGGTCCTCAGTTTCCAGGCAGAAATGCTGAAGCAGTTTGTGGGCAATTGCAGCAGGTGAGAAATTTTAGGTAGTTAAAAAATATATCAGCTAAACAATGTGTCTCTTATATCTCCAAATGTCTAAACATTAAGATCTGCCCATCTATTTTATTTCTCCAGAGAAGTGAAGACTCTGTAGTTTATTCTACAGCGGTTTTTACCCAGAAAAACAATAATCGAGTTGGCAAGGTTAAGGCAAGAAGAAAAGAAGGTACCATCTACAGTGATGTCAGGATCTTTGATAAAGAATAAATCCTAAACCACTGGAATCACCATTCAAGAATCCTTTTAGACTGTTTTTTAGACTATTTTTAATTTTTTTTTCCTTGGCATGCCAAAAAAACTTTGCAGTCTATTGCATTTAACGTGATACTTTAGCTTAATAAATATTTTTACCAGGTTAAAGATCCTTTAATATGTATTCAGTTTGTTTTTGTTTTTTTTTGTTGTTGTTTTTTTTTTTTTTCTTCATTTAAAAGCTGTGTATCACTTTTGGGTTGTGTTGCAAGACTAAAAGTTAAAATGACTGATGTAAAACACAGTTCATCTGCCCAAAATATGTTTAAAACAATAGTGCAGCTTCCTGTTTTAATGCACTTTTTTGTTGCTTTAGTTGTGCAACGTAATACAATCTATGAGGAATTGTGTATGTATGGAATGTGTGGGGATTTGGTTTCTGTGTGTCAATTTAGTTCCTGTGTTGTTTTGTGGGCCCCTGATTGTTCCCAGCTGTCCCTCGTTTCCCTTGATTATCTTCCCTGTGTATTTATACCCACCTGTGTTTCGGTCCCTGTCAGGTCCTCATCTATGTTTTTGTGTCTAGCTGTGTAACCAGTCACTACCAGTCTATGAGCTCTTAGCCTTACTGCTCACCTGTGCTGCCTGGATTCTGTTCTCATGGTTTGTACTTTCATTAAAAATCACCATTATTGCACTGGGTCCTCTGCTGCCATCCTCACCTCTTCAACCACATATCATGACGGAAAATTTTCAAGAGAGTAAGTCATTGTAAATGTGAGAGATTTAGAAATGCTCTTCTGCTTAAATGCATAACTCACAGCAAAAACAAACAAAAAAAAAACATCACTACAACAGTCCACTTTTCATAAAATGTATAAATATTGTTTTTTATGCTGTAATAAAATTTAATAATATAACTTGATCTTTTTTCCACTGTGATCAGTGCGTTAAAATAGAAGCACTAATTTTTGGAAAAAAATAACGTACTAATTTTTGGTAGGTGTAAATTGGGTAAAAGCATATCTTCATATAAATATATTTTAGTGTTTCTCCATGTCCAAAAAGTTTAGAGAAAATAAGGAAGATAAATATATTCATACCTCTATAACCTTTAATATTCTTGTAAAGTAAATGTAAAGAATAATTGTTATGTCAAAATAAGAATAATGCAATAGTTCTTAAACCAACTAGCCTGTTCTGCACCAGTGTTTATGCCATGTCTCTACCAGCTTTATATTTTTCCCATTCTGCTTTCAAATGTAGCTCAGGTACATCTGTAAACAATAGTTTTCAAGTCTTGCCAAAAATGCTGTGTAGCTTTAGGCCTGTGCCATTCTAACACAAGTATTGACATGCTTTGATCCCAACGCTCTCATTGTAGGTTTATCATTTGGATCCTTGTCCTGATGAAAGATGAACCAATGGTCATGTAATTTTTTTATGCTGGTATTAAAAGCACATGTTGCATTTCTTCTTAGAAACTACCTCCCCTAAACTGTTTCCATCTCTAAAAATAGTGCAGGTTAATAGATGATGCAGCACCTTGACTATGTTTCTAACAAGTAAAATAGGTACATGAGAAATAAAATGAATGCTAACAATCAGAGGAGGTCCTGGAACATTTGGTTCTCGAGGCAAACAGTCTCAGCCTGGCTGCTCATGTTAAGAAAGCATAAAGGAGATTTCATGTGTTTGACTTCTGGTATATATTAATATTTGCAATTTGTTTTGCAACTTAAACATAACTTGGAAATCTTCAAATCATATGTTTGAATAATTTGTGAATAATTTGTGAATACAGCACCCAATGTTTGGCCTCAATTCAGTTTTTTTCTTTCATCACAATCGATATTCCTGCGCTATCATGACATTATAGTACATAATAGTAGTAGTAGATGGATTACTAACATTAGGCATAGCAGTGGTGCTCTCTGGGAACAACACTCTATTGGGACAAGTATTTAGAAGAAAATTTATTTATTTATTTTTTAATAAATTTTATTTTAAGTTTTTAAATTTAGAACATACAGATTAACAAACACACACACAACAACAACAAAAAAAAGTAAACGGGGCCCAAATGCACAAGATAGAGCATAAAACAATACGGTTGACATGGTGTACACACACAACACGTTTAAACATAATCACGTATGAAAGTGTATATTAAGATTAGAGGGTGACCAGGGAGGGATCCATGAGAGAGTCTGTTCAGAGTCTGTTCAGCTCAGTCTGGTCCTTGAAAAGTGTTCCAGGAAGGGATCCCAATAATACGAAAACACATCTTTGGAACCATTACGAAGTCTTTCCATCTGTATTATGGACATCATGTCCGTCATCTATAAGTGGAAGGGAGGAGGGACAGAGGAGAAATTGTAATTTTTGATGTAAGTTTATTCCATCTGCACGAAGGAAGTTTGTTTGAAATAAATTTTTTACTCTACAGATCTGTTTCAATGATTTATTCAGGGTACATTCTGTTACATATTTGTCAACATAATTTAAAATTCTGTGTATTTTAGTCGATTTAGGCAAAGAGAAATTACTTAGTGTGATCCATGGAATACAGAACAGCTGTTTTTTTTTTTTTTTCTTTTTCATTTGTCAACATTCTGATACTACAAAATTAACAAGAAAAAGGGAAAAAAACAACAACATGATTTTGCATTACAAATTCTGTTATTTAAATATGATCAAAAAGAAGAGCAACAGATGTTAAGAGTGATGACTAAAGTGAAGAGAGCTGATTTTGGTGACCATCTGATTTGACAGTGGAGTAAATACATTCTTGTGGATGATTTTTCTTCTCATTAGTCCTTCTAACCCGGGTTTGCACTGATGCATAGTTTCCTTCTATTGCTTCATCATCCTGCAAAATAAGGAACAATTTAGCCTATTTTCATGTTTATAGAACATGTTGTGAAAGACTTGTCAGGGATATATTTACCAAGTTCCTTGTGTGAACAATTTTTGATTTGGCATCTTCTACTAGACTGGAACCACCATTTTGACCTTTGAAGAACAAACATATGTGTTTTCATAGATTTTCTCTTTTTCATTTCGTTTACTTTTGGTGTTGTGAAAGATTGTAATGTTTCTTCTATAGTAATGTTTCTTCTAAATTAAGCTCAAAAGAGACAGAATGCTTTTCAAATGTAATTGTATTTTATTAAAATTGTATGTCATTCATACTTTCACAAGACTTAGTTGCAGTGCACGTTAACACAATGAGCAATTGAGCCAGTCATATTGCAGAGATTCAATGGATTTAGGCCTCACATTTTGGAGAAGACTACTTTAACAAGTTCAAAGATGAGAGATTTTAGAGATTTTGAGAATGACATATCAGTTAACGTCAGACAGACTGATCTCAGTACTTTTGAAACTGAAGTACTTCAGACAAAATAGTTTGAAAAAAGATAACGAATCAACACAATCAAGGTTTGTGAATAAACATATTTGAAAATACACAACACTTAACCTCGCAGCACATATCCTACAGATGCTTCAGCCATAAGTGACATCTGTCAGGATCCAGAAAACTGAGACACAGGAAACTGGGACTACAGTTCAACGGGGTCATTAAAATTGGACAGAGACTGTGGCAATGCGGGGAGAGTAGTTGTTTTGTGATTGGAAGGTTGTAGGTTCAATTCCAGCTTCCTCCTGCCTCTTGGTGATGTGCCCTTGGGCAAGGCACTTAACCCCAAATTGCCTACTGATCTGCGTATCGGTGTGTGAATTTGTGAGTGTGAATGGGTGAATGTGATTCTAGTGTAAAGCGCTTTGAGTGGTCCATTTAATATTGAAACAATGTTGCTTTGCTTGATGTAAATCAGCAGGCAAATCTGAAATACACAAAAACGTATGGATCCGTGCTGTTCTGATGGTATAGACTGGTGGCATGCAAGCCAATAGCATGCATTATACTTATGCATACATATTGGAACGCAGGTAAGCCTGCATTTTCAATAATAGCAACTTTAAAAAGCAATTCATGGTTAATTGAATATGTAAAACTCACCTTTGCTTTGTCCACAATTTCGCTTCAATTTAATGTAGAAAATAAGGAGAACTATAACAATAACACAGGAGGCCAACAGTCCTCCAAGTGTATTGACAAGACTGTGAACTTCTTGACCTACATTTGAAAAAAAGGGAAAGGCACATTTCAGATATTTTCCTTACCACAAGTGTACTGGCAGTAAATTTTTACAATAGGACATTAACACCAAGCACAATAAACTATGACTTCCAGAGATAGTTTATAGGGTTGCCAAGCACATGAAAAAAATAAAAGCAACTCTCTGATAAAATATTTATATTTCTCTGATGTGTTTAAAGTAGCCAGAAAACACAAAACACATACTCATCTCTACTTTGGTTCCTTCACCAATCACGATTGATCCACATGCTACCACAGCGCTGTAGTAAATTCCAGCATCAGAGGAGTCTCGTACAGATAAACTGTAAGAACAGCTTCTTGCCAAGTCTTTGTCGCTGATGTTCCTCTGGGTATAAATGAAGCCCGGATGGAATCGTTCTGATTCAGTTCTGAACCAGTACATACTGGATTTAGTTGGACACTGGGACGTTTCTTTACTCTTGGAGAGAAGTGAACACTGGAGATTTACTGTCTCTCCCTGCTGAACCAACTCAGTCTTTGGATGTTGTTCCAAGTAAAGAGATTTCTGATGTTTATCATCTGCATGGTAAATATCACAGGTAACACAGTTAATGAAAAAGACTTTATGTGTCAGTGAAATTAAAAGCCAGAAAACTTCATCTTACCTTTCACAGCAAGGAAAATGGCATTGATGAACTTCTGTGAATATGATGTTCCAATGTGACAAAAATATGTTGCTTCATCCTCTTTGCTGATGTTGAAGATAGTGAGATCATAACAAGGCCATTTTGTTGTCATTGCAAAGCGAGAGCCTTTAAATTTTTCACTTATCGTCAATTGACCAAGGACCACAGAAGCTACTGTTTCAGCCATATATCCAAGAGACTGTTTATACCAGGAAACAAATTTAACCTCCTTCTCAGAAGCATTGCAGTCGAATGTTATATTCTCACCAACATCTACCAGACTTAAAGAGATCAGGTGGGAAGACTCAACAGTATGAATAAGAGCTGTGGAAAATAACAGTGAAGGCTTTAGTAAAAAATTGTTTTAAATATTCAAGTCTGATATACTCCAACCATCTACTGCTGGAGATGCAATTCTTTCTAGAAATAAATATTCTTACATGCAACGCTGAGAACAATCATTGCAGCCAGTCTTGCGATCATTGTGGTACAGCTACTTGTCTCCTCGCACATTTGATGTCCTCTTACCCAAATGGAAGACTTAGTTTAGATGGTGTTGAAAAGTTTCCAAAACAGGCGACAGTGATTGGCTGAAATGTTCGACGATGCACAGCCCACAACATCTGCTAAACCTGCGAGGCCTTTTCAGTGAATAAGGGATTGGTATAACCTTATTTGAACTACTTACTTATGATAGAAACAAATAAATGTCAAATCTTTAATAAATTTATACTAATTATTTCAGTTTTAGTTTGGTCTGTCTGAAAATATTTACGGTGGCATAAATTTCTTAAGATCAGTAATTTCTACTGGGACAAATCTGAGACATATAAACAAATGTTTTACGCTGTGTATTTTGTTGTCTGATATCAAAAGTTATAATTATTGTAATTTCTTACACATTGTGAAATAGCTATGTTAACATTTGTGGCAGATTTTGTGAAACATCATGAGGAAAGATGGTAGAGTTTTTTGCTTTCGATAACAGCTGGTTTGTTGTTGATGCTGTTAGTGAAGACTGCCAAAGTCATTTCATTTTCTTTTGTTGCTATATTAAAAACGTCTGCTACTGTCACTTGCCTGATAAAACTTGTCCTGGTCAAATCATTTATCTTTCAAACAGCGGTCATTCATAAGCATGTTTTTATTTCGGTGACTTTCAAATGTTAAGTACTTAAAGTTATGGAAACAAACTAGCTTTGCAGATTCCAAGAATTTTTCTCTAAGCTTTTTTTAAAGAGTTTAAATTAAATGCAACATAAAGTCACATAACCACAAGTTCTGGAGGATGTATTTGGTCTGCAGTAAATTGGCAGCTGTTTTAGGACCAGTAGCTCTGTACAGCCAATGTAGTTCCAAGCAATTCATCCTCCTGAACTAACATGTAGCAATATTTGACAATTGATTGCATTAAGTTGTGAATATGACACATAAGGAACGTTTTAATTTACATAAGAATGTAACTCAGATGTTACAAGGCATGATAAAAATGTTTTCTAATACTATGCAATGCATAGGCTCTATCAGTGTTGATACTCTAACCTCATTGTAACTCAAACAGAAGAACTCTTCTCTTCTCATTTAGCGAATATTTTTACCACTCATAAACTGTGCAAAAATTCCAAACAAGATTGTTGTGCAAATTTTAATAACAAGGGAAAAGAGAAATTGACATTAAACACTTTGTCAGGGAAGACTTACTTTGCCCTGACATTGTAGTACACGGAACATTTTACACCTTTCATCCCAATGCAGAGTGGCATCTTAAGTGACATCATGCTCCATGTATGATTGTACTTATTTTACAATTATACTTTATTTTTTACTGTTCAGATGTATCTAAAATGACACAGGAACATATGTGGCATACTACGGGAAAAATGTGTTAGCAGATTGTAAACAGTGCAACAAGTGGCTTCTTTTGCTCTCAGTGGAACTAAAAAGATATACAAAGTAAATAAAATGTTAAAAGATGACTTTACAGAATTGCACAGCCAAATGCTATTTTTAATCATTACTTTTCCAACAATGTCAGCTGTTTTAACTGTAACAGAGAACTACGAGATTTGTATTTTTTCATAATAAAGGTTTTTTTTATCCTGTTTTTATTTTTAAAACATAGATTCAATCTTTTGTTTAGTTATTATTCTTTCATGCAGAAAATACAAGACTCCACCACTAACCCGGCTGCTTTCTGGTCTTTCTCACATTTTATGACCTTCTTACTCATAGTTTGATATACATGTTTCCTTTTTTCACACCATCAGTTTCCCTGAAGTTTGTCTAATTGTCCTAAGATTTATAAAAAGAAAAACCTTATGCAAGCTTTCGCCTTTCATTATGAAAAACTACATGGAAATAGAAACAGTTGCAGATTGTTTTATTTTACCTTTGACCCACTGCTGAGGCTATTTACTCAGAACAGATGCTCCGCTTCGACCAGACAGGAAGTATGAAAAGAAGAAAATGTTCAAATTAGGTCATTAAAATCATATACATTTTACTTGTAGATGGATTTTTTTGTTTGTTTTTGTCAAAACAATTTTATAATTGTACTTATTTTTAAAGAGAAAAGTAAAGGCTTACTTCAAAGTAAGCTAAGTTGCTGGGCAGGAAACAACGCGTCTGTGTTTTCACACTTGTGTTCACCAAACCACAACCAGTCGTGCTTAAGTTTCCATGCATCATTTCTATTTATTTGTCAAGCATTATTTTGTTTGTTGGAAGGTTGAACTTTGTGTTTAGTGCCTCTGCACAGTACTTTGTTCATCCTCACTTTTTAGTTATACTGCAAATTCAAAAACATCATACTTTATGCCTGAATAATTTCCCAAATCAAATGTTTTCAATCTCTTAAACAGTCCTTCCCTCAGATATCTGAAGTTAATTCACATCTCCCATTTTAATTTGATTTGGCCTTTGAGGTAATTTTTAAAATCATTACAGTATTTTTTCTATCATTCATGATGTCATTTTCCTTCCTCGTGTTTGAATGCATAGGTGTCCTCTCATAACTGGAAGACTAATAGTCAAGTTTTTATTCAGTAGTTCCAGTTAAAAGCAGCACAGTGCTGCCCTGAAGTGAACCGTAGGGACGATATCACCATAACCACCTTTTCAACTAGCCGGCAGGTCAGTTTTAAAGATAATAAGAAGCATACTTATTTTAAAGAGGGACAGCATAAATCCCCTCAAATTACAGAACAAGTGTGTTCATGTAGGTGACATCAGAAAGACATTAAACTCTAATTTTAGTTTTTATTAACTGATTTCCAACATCAATCAGTCTGATTTAGCAATGTATAAAATATTCCAGCTTTCATCACAAGAAAATCATATTGCCTGTTATTGGGAATAAACCCAGGTACAAACTTAAAAATGCTCCCACTATACCTGGGAAAGCATTCCATGCACACTGTCAAGTGCTTTTCAATGGATCTGAGAGTTTTGTCTATTCATGGTGATTGCTTGTGAAAGCAAAACTTGCTCTCTTCCTCCAAGACTCTACCATCGTTGCAAAGTACATGTAGTAGATATTAAAGATAACAGGCTGAGCAGAAGTTGATGAAATGGATCCCAAACCTCTACACAATACATTCTGTCATTCTGTATTACACTTTGTGTGTAATATTTTATTAGCATTTCTATGTTTAATCCGATGGGACAACTGACAACTAGTCATTTACACTTATTTACAAGGTCGACTTTGCATTGATACTGTGAAGAAATCATACAATTACTTTTCACCAAATGCATCGTTTTCTTCTGCAACAGAGGGCATAGCAAGCGTGAAATATTCCAAAATATTTTGAGATTTTAAGACAAAATATAATCGTAAGGTGAAACAGACACCAATGCAATACATTTATTTTTCACAAATCAAAATTGTGGATTACTGGCCCCACTCTGCTTTTAGAGTGGATAGCTGATGTGACAGTGGCAGGAAGACAATGGTGGAGCTTCATTTTATTTCATTTCCTTCTCTTTACTGTGTACTTTGCTTCTGTGGTTTCATTTTTCTATGAGAAAGAATATAATGTTATTTTACAATAATATAACACACACTGGCATATAGAAATGATCATTATTATGTAATATCTCATTTATTTACCATCTCATTTGAGTCACTTTGATTGGCATTTCCAGTATACATGAGGACACTAAGTTCCCCTTTAAAGAAAGAAAAAGCTTATTAATTCCTATGGATCTTGAACATGCAGGTTCTCAATTTTATGCATTTAGAGTATTATGCACTGCCCGTTATCTATGTACTTTATCCCAGGAAGGTCCCAGAAAATTGCAGTCCTACCTTTGAGGTGTTGACAAATGTTTTTGTCTTTGTTGTTGAAAATTAATAGAAAAATCACAGAAACGCATAAAGCCAATAGTCCACCAAGTCCAACGACAAGAAGATTTGAATATTTTCCTAGATTGGGAAAAAGAACAAACAGAAACATTAGACACAATCAAAATATGCGTTGTTGGGGAAAAGGTAATTGAAAAGATTATGTACAGAGCTAAGCGGTGCAAATTTCACAAACAAGAATATTATTTGACACACACCTCTTATCTTCAAAACATAACTTTTTAGATTTTTTTTTAAAGTGACACTTCTTAATATAAAACAACACTGCATAGACAAGATTACAGTTTTCATACTTTTCACTGGACATTTTGGAAAAAAATCATACAGAGATGTCAAACAATAATAATAACATTCAGTGATTTTTTTTTTTTTTTGTTGAGAGAAAACTAAATTCATTAAATATGATAATACAAAGTTTTTGCCCTGAACCATGTACTACAATGATAATGATAATTAAATCATCTTTGAGTTGCAAGACCACACAAAGTTCCCAGTGAATTGAGATCTTCGATTGGCATGAAACTTGCCAGCGAGTTGTTGACTGGTCCAAAAAATACAAACCAAAGCAAATGTAGTTATGAAAAGTAGAAATTGTGAACACGTACTCATCTCTACTTTGGTTCCTTCATCAATCACGATTGATCCACATGCTACCACAGCGCTGTAGTAAATTCCAGCATCAGAGGAGTCTCGTACAGATAAACTGTAAGAACAGCTTCTTGCCAAGTCTTTGTCGCTGATGTTCCTCTGGGTATAAATGAAGCCCGGATGGAATCGTTCTGATTCAGTTCTGAACCAGTACATACTGGATTTAGTTGGACACTGGGACGTTTCTTTACTCTTGGAGAGAAGTGAACACTGGAGATTTACTGTCTCTCCCTGCTGAACCAACTCAGTCTTTGGATGTTGTTCCAAGTAAAGAGATTTCTGATGTTTATCATCTGCATGGTAAATATCACAGGTAACACAGTTAATGAAAAAGACTTTATGTGTCAGTGAAATTAAAAGCCAGAAAACTTCATCTTACCTTTCACAGCAAGGAAAATGGCATTGATGAACTTCTGTGAATATGATGTTCCAATGTGACAAAAATATGTTGCTTCATCCTCTTTGCTGATGTTGAAGATAGTGAGATCATAACAAGGCCATTTTGTTGTCATTGCAAAGCGAGAGCCTTTAAATTTTTCACTTATCGTCAATTGACCAAGGACCACAGAAGCTACTGTTTCA
>CAEGAE010007049.1:0-27336 GCA_903067095.1 Girardinus metallicus
TATATATATATGAGTGTGTGTGTGTGTGTGTGTGTGTGTGTATATATAATCCTAGCTTCAAAGACAGAATAATGCCACAGGAGTCAAGCTCCACTTGAAATAAAAGCCAACAAAAAAGATAGGCTTTTAAGAGTTTTTTTTATGTCCAATTTCTGAGCAGTCTTCATATGCATCATTAAGTCGTTTCACAGAATGGGTCCTGCCACTGCAAAGGCATGGTCACCCTGTTTGTCAGTGACATGCAATGACATCTCAGGTCATTGTATGCCCTAGCATGCAATGACATGCTAGGACATGCAATGTCCTAGGCAGTGGATGACATGGAGTTCTTTTTATAGGACCAAACAAAAAAAAACTCAACCAAAGAATCATACTTGGAGAATTTGGCACATACTGGACAAATTGTTTGCTCATATTGATTTGCACACATACATCAATCTCAACTGATGGCATCAAACAATATAAAAATGAATGTTGAGCCTAACACTGATTATTAACCACTGCCACATCTCACAGCACTGTCTTGGAATAAGAGCAAGAAAGCATAGAGAGAAGGATGGATCCAACACGCAGCCAATAGAAATATAGTCAGCAGACTTGTATGTAAATGTACAATACCTCTTACTCTTATCTGATGCCATTCACATATTTATCCTCATGATATCAGCTGTTGTATACAAATAATTTAAACTAGTACAGTAAGCTGAATCCCAGGCCAACTCGGGGTTATTTAAAAGATTGTCATGATATTAAGGCAGCACTTCTTACTTTGTTTATAAGTAAAGGACATAAATATGTCAGCCTGATTTTCAACAAATAAAGATTGAGAAAATAATTATAAAATAAGGTGGTGCGAGTAATCAATGTAACAATTTCTTTCAAAATGATCTTTCTTTTTGTTTTTCTTTTTCTTTAAAGTTCTGAGTTCAAATACTGTTGAGAACTGGGACTAGTGAAGGACATGGTGTCAGGTTTCATCTTTCTAACACCTTCCATGTTAACCCTTCTCTCTAGCAATTCATATCTTGGGAAATGGTATCGTTTGGGACAGGACTTGTGACTCACCTGTCCTAATGGTCCCATTAGTGACCTAATGACCCTTTTAGTGTGATTGTTCAGAGTATAATTTATAAGCTTTTACCTCTATGCATATTATAAACTGAAGAAGCCTTTTGGATGGCAGGTTGATTATCTTTAAGGAACAAAAGAAGTCTACTTTTTGCACTTAGGTTTTCCATGTCTTGTATTACTTAATATACTGCAATTTCTCACAAACAGTTTGTGTGTTTTCAGAGATATTTTTGATGATCAATCTTTTCTGCTAAATTAGAGGTCAGAAGATTTCCTCAACATAACTGTAATTTTTAGCTACTTCCACAGATTCTACATCTAACTGAAGTGGAACTAAACCAACCTAACCTCTCCCTGTCCCCAGCAGGGGGGATCTGTCAAGACAAGACTGTCACTTAACATTCAGACTACTCTGACTTTTGTCAGAAAAGACTAGCGACAAATCCAGTGACTTTTTCTGTTGTTGGAGAATTTGGCAACAACATATCAAAGCACCAAAAGTTCTGCACTAACTATCCTCAGTGAACAGCAAGTGTTGTTGTAAGCGCCTTTCTTCCTAAGCACTGTAGTCAGTCTCCCAGTTGTCCTGCAGCAAACTGCACCTGGAGGAGGAGACCAATTCCATCATGTGTCCACAATGCAAATGAATCACACATGTGCAAAGATGAAAATGCTATTAATCAGTGCACACAATACCTGCATTTCCAACTCCTGACTCGCCACAGGTGCTTATTTGAGTGAGATGGTTTTATACCCATATGTATGGATGGGACAAAGACATCAACCAAGCTGTATCATTTATAACCTAAAGGAAAATTCAACTGCAGTAACCACCCTTCAAACCCAAAGATGGTAGCATTTAGACCATTTTAAGTCAAATACTGTAGAATTGAACAATGTTTATATAAAAATGTCACAATCTGCACAGTAACATAGAGATGGCGCGCTTAAGGTCCAATTTATACACTTTATCTGCAAACCAAAGTAGCTTTGAAGTTTAGTTAATCTTTAAGGTCGTTACCTTGGCTGGGCCACTTCAAAACGTATAGACATTACCTATTATTTGAAGAAACCCTTTGTAAGAAATAAAAAGAACACAAGCTAAGAAATGGGTTACTCAGGTAACTTACTAACTGTAATTTTACAAATGACTAGATCCGTGACAAGAATCGCTGTCCCAATTATGAAGGAATTACAATTGATATTGCAATCATTTTCTGGAAAGGCACAAAGGCAAATCAGCAACTGTTGTCTGCATAGCTATGATTAGTGGCTTATTACTTTAAAGTTTTGCAATATAAGGTCAGTTGACTAGATATTGATTTAAATAGATACTGTAGTAGATGAACACTTGTGAATCCCACTGATTTACTTGTTCACAAAGTTTGATAACTCTGTATATATTAAAGTGAACATAGGTTAAGTTTAGCAAAGCTCATGCCTGATTGAGCTTCAACTTTAAACTTTTGAAAGGCAACTAAATTAATTTCTACAGTGAGTTTAAAGTTTATCGTTGTGATTAGGTTTGCATGGCACAGTAACAGAGGAGGCAGTCCAGTCCCAATTGACAGATGTAATGTCACACATTAATATGTTAAATGAGCCTTTGCTGTAGATGAATAGAGGCTAATGCAAGACTGGCTGTATTAACAGCCCATTTGCAATATTAACAGACATATTTTGAAGGAAATTATTAAACCCTAAAATGATTTAAAACAGAGTTCCAATGGTTTGTCTGGAAGACTATTTTATATTGGGCATATTGTTCTAAACATTTTTGAAAATTGCAAAGTTGTGTGGATTCAAAGTGGCTCAATTGCTTCCATCTCTTCATTCGGCAGTAATGTTTGCTTTGAGGAGGTGTATACAAGGCTTAAATTGGTCTGTCACTGGGACCATCTAACAAGATGACATGAATCAATTGTGCATGTTGAGCACACAAAACATTGATGTGACCTTTGTGTTTGTTTCTCTTCCAGACAACTGCAAGTAGCAGTGGTGCAATCATGTACGAATTTATGAGGATCTGAAGCTAGACAAGGCTACCTAATTTTAAAGCATTAAGCTGCCAAAAAGATGTTGTATGTGAAATTGCAGAAGGAAACATAAACAAATATAGAAACCAAAAGAAAACTCACTTAAGCACCATCCAAAAAGTCAGATTTCCTATCGCACAAGGATTTTTTATATGATTGTTTTTTGACAAAATCCTAGACACAAATGTGGCATATTTCACATGGTGTGTATGCTTATTTTATATAAATATTGTAAGTTCTTAAAAATTTCATGTCCTATCTTATTTAAACATTTAAAGTAAAGTTAGTTATTGTTCATTTTAATTTTAAATGTCTTTATTTAGCAGACACTTAGGTGCATAATAAATCAGAATATAATTGAAAAGTTCATTTTTTCAGGTAAGTACAAAAAGGGGACCTCATTTTTTGAATGGTTTTGTTACACCTGTGATGGACTGCTGAGCGTGTGGATGAATGGATGGATGGACAGACAGATGGATGGACAGACGGATGGATTTATTCTTTATATATTTATGAGAACTATATTAGCTGCTATGTTTTTAAGGGTATCAGTCTTTAGTTATTATGTTACTAATAATTTGCAAAGACATTTCATTATCTACTGAAATCTAAAGCCATTTCTTTTGTACAACTTTCATTAGACTCAATGTACTTTTATAATAAAAATGTAATAGTTTATTTAACATTAAGCAAAAATCATTTGTTTAAAATGTCCTTCAACTTTTTTCCCCATTTCAGAATTGTACAAAGCATAGTACTTGAATTTTTCAATGCACAAAGTATTCAGTTTAACTAGCAACACTTGCAATAACAACAAGTTATTAACTGAAGTTAATGCACAATATAAGTATTTAAAGAAGAAAATGTCAACCTCTTCATCCATGCATAAAGGCCTGACTTAAGGCAGATTCCTTTTTGCACTGTATTTTTTTCTGTCACTTTTTCTTTCAGACTTCTGAGACTCTCAGCTTTGAGGCTCTTACATGTTGCAAATGCTTATTTTCAAAGAGATTACAATCCATATCTGTCAGAAGAAGAGTTCCATGGCTATTATGCATGGGAAAAATTCCAAAGCCAGCCGGTAGAGAGCACAGTGGAGAGTGTCTAAACCATCAGCAGAGATTAGGGTGACTTTTTAAAATGGGACAAAAGTTGGCTTGCGGGGTTGACCAGGTTGGAGCCAGCAGTAAACGTGCTTTAGCTGCACAATTTCTCTTTATGTGCAGCACACGTATATAGGGAAAACTAAAACATCCATGTCAGTTAACAGTTTTTCCTTGAGCGGCTGACCTCACATGACTCACTGAAATGAGAGATACCCTGTAGCAGCTTGTGGCTTTTAATACAGTAATGCCACACGTTACATACAAAGCAGGGTGCACATTATAAAGAACAGTAGAAAGAGAAGGGTTATGTACAAAATGGTTACTACATTATTACATCTTTTTTTCTCAACTACTCCAATCGCAACCTATGTATTGTGTTATTTGAATTCTTTCTGAGTGGTGTAAAATAAATATGATGTGTAACAAAAACACCAGACATTTCTTGCTCTCTTTCAATAATGTCTTAATGCAAAATTCAAACTGTTTATGTGTCTTTGACCAACAGTTCAGTTGCTCCTTGAAAGTGTTGAGAACTGGAGCAGATCCTCAGGTCAAAATACTTTCTTTCTTAGGCTTTTCAGATGATAAAAGTCTAATTTCTCCCTGACTTCATTAACCTTTAGGCTTCAGTGCTCAATTAGTTTGTATTTTGACTTACATTATCTTGGTCTTTGTATTAATATTTGCTCAGTGGAATCAACAGCAATTCTCATAAAGCAGTTCTTAAGACCTTAAAGCTGATTATTAGTAACTGTTTTGGTCAAATTTACCTTAAAATGTAGTAGTTTGCTGAATATAACCTGATAGCAAAGTTGTACCTCAAAAAATTATCTAATTTATTGAATTAAATTCTATTGCACTAAATTTATGAGTTTCATAAACAAAGTAAAGTCAACGAGTTAAAGCATGAAAAAAAACATTGTTGGCAGCCCAAAATCTGAGCAGCGTAACCTTGGGCCTGCAGCCTTGTGAGGCAAATAAAAAGAGACAACAAGAAATAAATTGATATTTATTGATTGAGTAAAATACATTTATTACAACATTTTAGACATTCACGAAGGTTGAAAAAGTTCTGACTAACTATACTGTTTACCAGCAAACCAGAAAATTGATTGTGTGGTTGATAATGGTAGTACAGGTATTATTAAATTACAGTAAACTATGAAGCCAAAACATCTACAGATTGTTTATATTTTTAAATATCATAAAACACTTATTTGTTTGGTTTTATTTCTATAATCCTTTTTATCGCAGCAATTAGGGCTGAGAAAAAATACTCAGTATTTCATAAATTGGTATAGATGCACATAAATACACACAATGATGTACATTGTTTTAGTCTTACATATCTAATTCATAATTACTCACTCCCTTTTGAGTTTTTGTTGTGATCTTCAAGAGTCTTTTTACTTATCCAGCACAATTCACAGTCGTTTCTGAACACGTCCTACCCATTCTAGTTTGTGGGTAATAGACATAACCTTTATCAAATCTGCATCTCAATCTGTTAGCTGTAGGAACTGTCCTGGTAGAAGACTATTTTGCTCTGAAATGTCCTGGTAGAAGACTTTTGATAATGGACTTCAGGGAACATAATGATCCAACTCCAGTAGTTGACGTGACACCACAAATCATCACTGACTTTGGAAATGTAACACTGGATTTTAAGCAACATGGAGTCTGTGCCTCTGTATTGCTTGCAGATTCTGGGCCCTTGACTTGCAATGTGACTTCCAAGTGAAACCTCTACAAAATGCAAACTTTACCTTAATCTGAAAATAAGTTTTTGGATGACAAAGCCAATTCTTTTTCTCTGCCCAGGTAAGATGCTTCCACTGATGGTTACCCTCCTTGTGGAGGATATAAATGACAATCTTCTGGGCATCTGTCAAGTCAGCAGTTTTCTCCACAACTGTGTACCGTATGTAAGCAGACTGGGAGATCTTTTAGAAGTTTGACAAGCATTTTGAGCTAATTAGCCGATTAGGGTGTCATCACTTCAAAAATACGACCCTCTCACAATATTCTACTTTCCTGAGTCAATGAAGTTTGAATTGTATGACAGTCATCATTTTTTGAAATTTGTTTTGAGGTGCACCTATCTCTCTATATATAACTAACTAGATCTTGAATATAATGAATGGTTAAGTACCAGGCCTCTTCAGAGCTGAATGACTTGTTGAGAGTATCCAGCTATTTGATTCAGGTGTGTTGGAGTAGGGGCGCCTCTAAAAGTTGCAGGACAGTAGCTCTTGAGAATCAGGAGTTGGTCACCCTTGCTCTATATCGTATGCTCTTTGGCTTTTGAGTTTGAGACATTTTAATTTAAAGAGCACTGACCACAGCTGTAGGAGAAGACGCATCACTTCCCAGGGAAGATGGATTGCTTCTTCCTTGGGAACTAATTAGTCAGTGTCTTCTATGGCCCATGTTTAAATGCCAAACCCTGCAGTTTCATGACTGAAGGGGAGATGGCCAAAGAAGGATTACCAAGAACATGCAGTTAAATTAGATAATGGTAATGATCTATTATGAAAGCTCTTTGGAGATAACTTGAGTTATCTGTTTTAGGCTATTGGTGGACATCAAATTAATAATCTTATTTTTTGGTCATTACTCATTTAAGAGTTCAGAAAGTAAATAAAATTTTTGGTCCATTTTTAGACTTCTAGACAGAACATATTGGCACGATAGACAATGTGAATTGCATGCTCACCTATTTTAAGCATTTTAGATACATTTAATGATGTAATCTCTTGCAATGGTCAATAACAAAAGGTAGGTATGGTTGAGGCATGGGAAAGGAACATGTTTGAGTTGTAAAGAAGATACTTAAAATTCAAGGCAGTAGCTACAAGATTTTGACATTCTTTTATATTTTTTACTTTTTTCCCCTTTTACATCACAAAGCCCAAGATTTTGATAATATATGCACCATAAATGACTTTGTGGGATAGTTAGATAGGCTGCAGCAATTAATGATGGTGTTTTTCTGACATTCTCCTATTTGATTTCTTTCTAGCGAGTATAAATTGCACACTGTGAGATACAATGGCTAATTGGCTGATCTATCTTGACATTAAAGGCATTTTATTACACATTTAGTACCTTTTCAATGACATTCAATGTAACACTAAAAGAATTCAATTGAAGGCAGAAAAGGAAATGGAACTGCAGAGACAAGAATGTCCATCAAGCTTGAAAAATCACTCGTATGCCCTCCTTGAAAACTGTCACTGTGACATTAAGCATAACTTTCAACAAAATCATACAAATCTGCTTGTGGAAGATTTCCAGTAATGCACCCATTCAAAGACCTGTTTTCACTGTGTACAATAGGAGCAGAGGTGTAAGCCTTGAGCACCACAGCAATAGAAACCCAGATCTACTTCACCAGGCAAAACCTGAGGTGCAAACTTTGCAAAGAGGCCTTATAAACAATCCAGTTTCTCAAAAGCTGTGTTTTCATTAACCATAGAAGTGCGCAAATTTAAATGATGAAAATAAATTTGCTTAATGGATACAGGCCAATTTTGAAAAAACTCACGTTTGTCAATAGCATCATCTTGCGCTAGCATGTGGTGGTTTTTCAGCCATGACAATATAAATGTAGTTTGCAAAACTGTAATGGAAACATGTTTTCACATCACGAATAGCGTGATCAATAGTCGGATGTTACTCCTGGTGAAAACAACAAAGAACTTGGCAGGAAGTGGTAGGAGAATGATGGGTTGTTGTTTTTTCTTGGAAAATGTGCAGCTGGCTCCACCAGAGTTCTTACAGCGTCTGGCAGTTTATAAAAAGTTGTGTGTCATACGAAGATGTTAAATTGTCAATGTAGCACTAAAAGTCAGATGTTACTACTGGTAACAACCGACCAGCTATCAGTAGAAATCATCTGATTAAGATGACTAATGATGATGCTATCATCTGAATAAGATGATGACGGATGACCTATGATAAAAGTTATAGTGCCTTGGCTGAATTATGAACATATTGCATGTAACTCTTTACATCCGTTGCTACCATGATTTTTATTGACTTACTGTGTGACGAAGGTATTCACGTGTGATTTTAAATTCAATTCTTATGTAATGGAAACACCGCAATTGTGAAAACGTATTTCTTTGACATTAGCAGAATATACACAAGGATTTGCAAATTTGCAGTTTCGGCAAATATTTAAAAACCATATAATCTTTATAAAAGTTGCATACTGCAGCTTTAATGTAGAAATTTGGATTTAATAAAAAATATCCTTAATACTTGTTTAATCATTAGTATTTTGAAAAGGTACTTTTAATCTCACTCATTTTGGGTTCCAATTTATTGAATATGACTATGCACATTATAGGAAAGAATGGAGGGAAAAAAAACATTTATTGTCCCACAGTGAGGAAAGTACTCACTGTACTTATATATAGATATATAAGTACATGTTTTCGCATCACAAAACATATATATATATATATATATATGCACACACAGTACATATGAAAGAAATGTTTTAATCATCCCCAACTTGCTATCTTGCTATTCGAATAGAATATATGTTCAAAAAGTGAGATGAAACCTAACCTTGAGTATTTACTCGGTGCCTCTTAGCTTCCTTTGCACTCTTCCAGTCTGTTTCTCTCATCTATTTTGCCCTGAGGCCATGCTGTTGCTGAAGGTAGGGTATAGAGCCCCAGAGACAGTCATGCTACTTTTTCATTCATTTGTGTTTTATGAACAGATTCATATAGCCCCCTGTTCACACATCAAGTGGCTGAGCATTCATCTAAATAGTGTACAGTTTATATGAGGTATATTACTATTTCTAATCAGCAAATGTTTTTTAACAAAATAAATTTTTCTTTAAATGGTGCTTTTGTTTTCTGAAAAAGGAAACAGAAAAGATATTTTAATATTGAAATAAAAACATTAAGAAAGGCTTCATATGTCCACAACAATCGAAATCAATACTGAAAATTATTATTGTTATGCTTAGCTAGAATTTATGTTTCAAGGACAGTTTTGAGTTTCTGCATCATGCTGCAGTGGTTATTACTGTTAATTCACAGTCTGGGGGTCCTGGATACAAACCTTGATTGAGGTCTTTTCTAAATCAATTTGGATGTTTTCCCTGTGATGGTTTTTTTTTTTTCTCCATGGACTCCTTCCTTGTAGTAAGAACTCATGCACGGGTGGTTCATTAAATTTAAATTTTAAATTGCTTGTGTTAGCATGTCTGTGACTGGATGTTTAAAACATCTCTGCATTGACCATGCAATGGACTAGAGAGGACGTTCTCTGCCTCACTATTATTACTGGAAAAAGGAACCAGTTCCCCCATGGGCCTTAACAGGACT
The DNA here is from genome assembly GCA_903067095.1 of Girardinus metallicus. Classification (NCBI taxonomy): domain Eukaryota; kingdom Metazoa; phylum Chordata; class Actinopteri; order Cyprinodontiformes; family Poeciliidae; genus Girardinus; species Girardinus metallicus. Next base: position 9,565 of record CAEGAE010007049.1, read on the forward strand.
AAACCAGGATAGAACATAGATGAATATGTTTTGTATCTCAAAACACAATAGCTACTGAAGACCTTTTTATTTCCCTTGCAGGAAAAAAACTTTCTTTCCAGATAAACTAACCATTGAAATAGCTTTGAGGAAGTTGTTACATAAGAGAACTGGCATTTGTAGCGTGTGGGAGTGCATGAGCGATTTCATGAAAGTGTAGCATATGCAGGTGTGAAAGCACCCATTTGTGCGTTTAACTGCATATATGCAGACACTCTGTGCAAAAGTATGTGGGTGTGGTATGGATTAGTTCAAGTGAATACTGCTGTGCACAGTGTAGCTAAACCCTCAAATTGGATTACTTCAAGGTGGGCTCTGAAAAATGAAAGATATCATTTACTTTGTGTTTGTGTACCACCAAGCTTTGCTGTCTTTGGTATTCCTCTCTGTTAAAAGGGATACATATATGTACATACCAGAGAGGTCATGATTAAAAAAGTAAGATCACCCTCTTTCAGGGCAAAGTTAAATGTAATTTGATCATTATGAAAGGTTAAAAGCAGAAAAGTTGTTCTCACTAATGAACAAAAATGAAGTCAAACTAGGAAAAAGAGAATTCAGCAGTAAAGCAAGAGCAGATACATACACAGAAATGAAAAGCTTATCTTCCTATCACAGTAATATCAGTTTGGGAAATCAAGAAGTTTCCATCAAGGAGTAAACATTAGAGCTACTCAGTGCATGGCCCAATTACAGCAAAGTTCTGCCTTCTTAAACAGTTTGAACCTCAAAAATATGCACCACATAGTTATTCAGACTGAGTATTCTTTAAACATGCATTTTGCAACACAGTGTTGCATATGCAGTGGGTTGCACAGCAATCATCTGAAAAAGTGGCAAAGACTAGGTATTTTTGCAACAAAACATTTACTTTATGCTGCTATTATGTCTGACAGGTTGGATTTTGTTTTAGAAAAATGTATTATAAAGAAGCCCAGCTCAAAGAAGCTAATGGATGGACATCACTAATATGATTTCGGCCTGATTCTTCAAACTGGGATCACTTTGCTATTATCCTGAGGCAAGATATTGTCTACTGAAGCTGGTGCTATTTATCAAGTTCACTTAATCACCAGATTACTAAATGTGTGAGTGCGTCTATTAAGGCAGTTTTTTGACAATTGGCTGGTGTGGAGCATTTGTGTGTGTGTATAATAGTTGCTAAGATACCACCTCCTATAAGGAGACAACAGCATGATTTATATCTGAAAAACTGAATGTCAAAAACCCACAAGACTTCCAACCAGGTCTAATGGAGAAATTAGACAAATCATAGCACTGCAAATAAAGTGAAAGAAAACAAAAAACAATTAAAACCTTGCAACACAAAACAGCTATCAAGTAGGTTGGTGGAAAGGACATGATTGCCCCAGTTTAGGAGTCAGCTATAATGTTCAAAGTAGCAGAGATTATGTTTCAATAATGTCTTACAAAATGGAGTCAATTATAGCTTTAACTGCCTTCCTCCGGAATCTTGAAGTGGGATGTGACATTTGTCATTTACTCATACTCTAAAAAACAGACTGCTGATAAACAGCTATAAATCAAATTGCAAACCTTTCTTTTGTTAAAGAGACATTTTAGTAGTTTTCTACTACCGTGCCCGGGTAGTAGAAAACAGAAACTTGAAATAGTTCTGAGATTAAGCATTTAGATATTCCTTGTGTGTCACTTGTATATCTAAAATTATCAAAAAATATCAAAGGCAGACACATGTTTGACATTGAAAAATATTTTCCAATGTCATCTGTAAATTTTAAAATGTCATAAATTAGGCTCTAATTATTTTGCACAAAACGAAGTAAAATAATGTTCAAAGTGCCTTCCTCCAGATTTACTTCAAGTAAACATGTGACATTTTTCAATGACTTTGTAATTATTCCTTTAGAAAATGCTAAATGTACATGAGCAAATTGCAAATATTGTCATTATCTCTTTTGTCATTCGAGTAATGTTTCCACAGCAGAAGGGCATTAGCATTGTGGCTCTGCACCATGCAGACAAAAAGTCTTTGCAAGCGCATAGTTGACAAAAAAACGGAAGCCAACTTTATGACTGGTGTGATCTAAAAAACTGACAATGTAGTATGCATTTGTCAATGAATGTCCCTTGTTTCAGAAGCGGACACTAGTGTGTTGGAGCTAGAGCAGAGTTTGAACAGCTGTACCTCATCACAGTCATTAAGCTCTTTAAATATATAGTTTTTCCAATATCAGACTGCCAAGCAATGTCTTCTGTATACTGCAAATCTGTCAAGTAATGTTGTTTTTCTTCTTTTTTTTTTAAGCACCTACTCCAGTTCCTTCAACTCAGTCTAAGCTCCAGCTATTTGTCAAGCTTAGCTTCTCTGACCTTCAGATTTTAAACCTACTCCCATCTTCTAATTGTTATTTGCTGTTTGACAGTCTGTTTATAATTCAGGAGGATTTAATTTAAAGGCCTAAAAAGGCCACCAACATTCTCAGCCAACAAAACAGCAAATGCCTAATACAACTTTGATTTACAAGAGACTTGCACAATAATAGCATACAGTTCGTTAGCAGAAAATGTGACAGTATTATAAAAATAACTCAATTAATGGGTCACAAGTGGATTTTACCACTGTGCAAAAGCATGTTAAAAGTTAGCAACAACAGCTTTAAGAAAACTGTGAAATAACATTTAGTTCATTAAATGTACTCTATTTGACCTGTATATGCAAGACTAATGCAAAATTGACAAAACTGTGATATTTGTTATTCATAACACATTGTATTTCTAAGCTGTAAACACAGGAATTTTTCCACTGAGGGACAATACATTTTGCTTTTATTCTATTTCTGTTCTAAAACATCGTGTCAATGTTTATTTTTATTCTTCTCTCTAGAATTTATTGGGAAAAAAAGTATGAGAGATTGGACTAGTTTCAGTCAATACCAGGAAATCAAACTAAGATTGTCTGGATGTGAAGAATACCATTCTGGCACGTCTCACCATTTTGATAAATATGAGATTAAATGTGAACAGCTCATCTGAAAAAAAAAAAAACTAAAAACTTTCTCATAGGGACTTTTTTGGAGAAAAATCTGGGATAAGCTTTGTTGTATAGGTAATCTTAAGTATTGAGCAAAACGTTATTGAAAAAGAGAGAAACTGTTAGATGTGGTCTAATTACATGACGAAAACTCAATGCAAATGCTACAGCATGGGAAGGTGTGAAAGTGATTCTTCTGAGTTCAGATCCAGCAGACCATTCTCTGTCATGCATAATTGGGCTCTTTTAGTTTAGTGATCCTGTGAACTGCAAAATTCAGACAGAATAAGACTGATACACATGTAAATTATGAAAGTGGTTTTAAGAAATACTTTTTTCAACTGACTTTTTTCAAAACAATATGTGCGCCCCACTTTGCACAAATGTGCAACTTTGTTATCAAAATAAGAAACTAAGAAACACAACAATAATGGAACTAGAATGAAATAATCAAAACAACTCAAGGTCCTAACACTCATAAAAAGATCAAATTTACAGAACAATCATTACAGCCAAAATAAAGAGAAATATGGTAACTTGAGAGATGCAAAAGTGAATGGGGGAAAATGGTATTTCGAAAAAAAATAATAATAATTTAATGTTTTAATGTGGTGCAAACCCATAATTTAGGCATCCCATGCTTCTGTCTGTAGATTCAGACTTCTGATTATATATTTTTATTTAAAAATGTAAGCGGCTCTTTCCTTAAATTATGAAGATTAAATTTTTAAAGTTGTTAAAAATTTTGTGCACATATTTTGAGCACAAAATATGCACAATATTTTGCGCATATTTTCTGGTTTGCCCTTGAACAATTGTTTTGTGTTTGATTGCATAAATTAGCATTTCTGTTTGTAATTGTATGTCTGCATGTTGGCCCGATGTCAAAGTGACAACCTGTCCAGAAGAGTACTGTCTCTCGTGCCAGCTGAAATCTGGACTTATCTCCAATATTACAGCTAAGAAAATATTTAAAAATTGAAAAACTACAACATAATGACATTTCTTTGGCTTGTTTAAGGCCTTTAGCAGTTCTGCATATCTGCTCATTGTTTTGCACAAAGTGGAGGGGCAGAATGCAGTGACCCAATAGATGTGCTTTGGTTGTTTTTTACTTAAGGTCACTATTTAAAGTAGCTGGTAACTCCATCCATATCATAATATCTTTTCAATGAAATGCCTCCCTATTCGCTCTGAAATCTGACAAGGTGTCTCCAGCAGTTCCTGTGTTATAAATTATGAAGATAATTAATGGAAAATACTTGTCAAAGAGCAGCAGGAATCCAACGTCCACAGTAGTTGACACAGCACCTGCAGCACAAGTCACATAGAAGTAAATATTTACCACCCATTGCATTTAATTAGCCAGCTTGACATGCACTGTGCAATTTAAATACTTCACAGGCTCAGTGTGAAGGTAAAGAAAGAAAGGAAATCAACATCGATCATGGCTGTGTAATTTATTGAATGCATTTGTGCACTTTTTATTAATAATTTCAACCAGTTGGTTTTCAGACTTGCAAAAAAAATGAATAATTATCAAATTACACTTAGGACTAAAACTCAATCAATTTCTACAGTTAACACTTAATGGGAAACTGTGTGCGAGATGTACGCAGTGGTAATAAATACATGCAAACATTTCTTGGTTTGGGATCAACATCCAATGTTCTCAGATGTGATGTTTGAGCTTAGAAGTTAGGATGCAGGGAGCTCCTTCTTCATGTAGTGTCACGACATAAAACAGCAGATAATGTCAGTGCTGCAGAGATTAATCTGCCTCAGCTAAGGGCAGAGATTAAGGCCATCCATGAAAGTGGGACACCGTAGCATCAGAGCTCAGCTAAATGGGACTGAGTTTCACCAGCTGTACTTGAACAGCGCCGCTTTGTGTGTTAAAGAAAAACTGTACAGTCTGTTTTTTTTTAAAAAACCCAGACAATATACTGCCTTTTGACCATCCTGTTTTCTGTGTGTCAGCAAAAGCCTTGAGTAAGCACTTCTTAAGAGCTATCTCATATCCAAAATGCAGTAATACTTTAGTCATATAAATTCAAAACATGGATTATCATGTGTTCTAAATGCAAATTTTAAATAATATTTTTGAGCTTTCTTAATCCATATTAGCTTAAGATAGTGTACATGTTCAGCAAAATTCATCTTCATTTCTGCCTCTGTTTCCAGTGACTCACAAACTTGTACTACATTTCAGATAATTTCTGTAAGGATCATAATCAAGATGCATGTATTAGGAGTGGTTAATGACCAGAGAGCTGGTAAATAATCTGAGCAAAACAAACACTTATACTTCTCATGCTGACTGAAGACACATGCTTTCATTACACCCTCACATGGAGGAACTAGCAGCCCCTGTGTTGATGTTGTTAAACAGCACGCAAACATCAACTGGTTAATTACAGGCTAACTGAGGTTAAATCGGTAGCAACTGTCATTAAAGGAATCAAGCTGCATACAATGCAAGTGACACAATTATTAAGTCTGGCTGACAAACTGAAATCAGAAATTACTTCAAGTGTTGACTTATCTCTCTAATCTTCTCCGTTAGATGTTTTAGACTCTACTCATGTGAGTAGTTAGCTCAACAATGCATATAACAAATTTCTTCTAATATTCAAAATTCTCTAACTATTATCAGTTGTAATCGATGCATACTGATTAAGACTGTGTGGTAAATAAAGCTCGTAGTTTTAGTTGAATCATTTTAGTCTCAAGAGAACCATTATGTTAGAATGAATTTAATGATCGATACGATATCCAAATATCGGTTTGATAAAGTTACAGATTATTTTTTTTCTACACACATCCTATATTGGAATAAATACTGTCGACTCTCTCCTCATGTAATAAGTCTCACTACTTCATATGGGAGTATAAAAAGTAACGACAAGAAGAAAAAGCCAAAGCAACGGCCCCCAAAAAAATGGATGTTCTTGTTTTGAGGAAATCTTTTTCAACCAGTGTCAATTAAAAAAAAAAAGTTTCAAAAAGTTTACTGGCTATTTACAGTCTCTGTTGGATGGAAATGAACAGTCTTCTCCCTTATTTTCTCTCCTCTCTTTGCATTTCAGAAATTAAAACAACCCAACAAAATGATATAACGTGACTGATTTCCAAGTAGGGCTGGGTGATGTATTGAGTATACTCAATGTACCGCGATATGTTCTATTTGCGATAGTTAAAATGGCTATATCGCAGCTATCGAGTATAAATTGTCATTCAAATAATAAACTTTCGGCGTCAAATTCACTGCGAGTACAGTTTATCCAACACCATATGAATGCATCACTAGTCCCTCCCCCCTCACAACCTGAAAATTTTCTACCAATCACGCTGCGCGGAGAAAACAAACAATATGGTGACAGCGAGAGTTTGACCCGTGCGCTGGGTCAATAATTTGGCAGTGGTTTGGATTTTATATGGAGGATGTCAAATAAAATGAGGAAATTTGCGAAACATGTTTGTCAAACTATTACCACAAAAGGTTGTACCACAAATTTATTTCACCGCCTAATCCAACTATTCATTTACACGCCATTAATAGCTGCGCTGCTGCGGTAGAACTAGCCTGTTAAAGTGAAACCTGGAGACGTAGGTATGATTCATTTAGTGCTATGCAATGGGAAAAATAACTCAAAACTACCCATTCTTTTTTTTTTTTCTCGTTCTCTGTTGGCTTTACTCTGCAGGTGGACTCGTTGCCATAGCAACTGACAACAACGCAACTTTATATATCAGGATTCAGCACCAAAAACACTCAAGTCGTTACCCCCACAAAGAACAGAACATTCAGTACGTTACAGTTTTCGGTTATTAGGCTTGATGTGTATTTTGCAATTATTAACTGATCGTTGTGGTAGATTAGCTGCCGCTGCTATTAGCTACGGTAACACGGCGGTGGTTGATTAGCTAATTTAAACATCTGCTTTACTGATGCAGTTTGTGTGTAGGTCGCCTTTTACATTTTTAAGCTGAACCAAAACACACCTTATTACACAACACATCTATTTAAGTTTGTCAAAATCAAGCATAACTGACCTACTTCTCTCTGCCTCGCTATTTTTATTTCTTAGTTAAAACTTATTTCTCACCTTGTTATCTCATAGTGTAGACCCATAGCAAAACACTGCATTCCTTTTCATATGAGATTACGTTTAAGGCTAGCAGGGAAATGGGGGCGGGAACTTGCGTGGGTGACATCATGCTGCAAGGAGTCTAGATTAAAATGACATTGGAGGCTAAGAACATTGTGATGTATAGCGTGTATCGTGATATAACAAAAAATATATCAGGATATTAGAGTTTCCTCATATCCCCCAACCCTATTTCCAAGGTTAAAAGTAAAAACAAATGGAGAATTAGTTATATGAAATTTGTGTATACAGTGGGATTGCCTCTTCACTTGCAACTCAAATTATAAACCAGAAAAACAGTTGATAAAAGAGATCATTTTGAAAAATATAAAATATGTTTTAAGAAGTTATCGGTGCCCTTAATTTACTGAGTTGCGGAAAAATAATATTTTTGATACCAATGATAATCACCTTATTCAATATGTCAGATATAGTATTGTTTAAGATATAATTGTATTTATCCAGTATTTATCCCGCTCCTGACACCAACTGTTATAGCCTGACCAGTAAGGCACAAGGACAAAGGCATATATAAAATAATATTTTCTATTTATTTTTCCAAATGTTCATAACAAGAGGCTTTCAACAACAAATCTCAAAAATATAGCAAAATGGGCCCAAAAGAAATCATCAACTAAGGCATACCTAACTCAGGATAACAAACCAACAAACTGACCTCACACAATGAACACACATGGGAATTTATACACAAAGGCTAGCCTACACAAACGAGGAGGGGTGGAAAATGAGACAAAGACAAAGACAAACAATGCATAAACATAAATAACTAATTTAAACCAAGACATTTTGACTAGAACACAACTGTAAAAAACAAAACAACCTAACACCAAAAATGTTTTAGCAGTTGTGCTATTAGTAGAGAGATGCAGATTCTTTAACATCAAGTCCCCTGCTTCCAGCAGCCTGATGGATTGTTCCACTTCCTGGTTTGCCTTTCAACCAGTCCTCCCCCCCAGCCACTCCTTCAAACTCAGCAAAACAAAGATGCTTACTAAATGTGTGCACCCATAATAGTAAACAACCAAATGCAATAACCACCACAAAAAGAGTGAAATTATAGATTTATTGTGTGAAAATTATAAATATATTATGTGAAAACATTTAAATAAATACTAACACTGGAGAAAAGATGGAGGATCCTCCACAGCATCTTAAATTATTGAGAATAAAAATACAATGTTCTTATTTATAAAATATATTATACACTTGCTAATTTGACATAATGTTGTGTTGTGGCATGTTGAAACAAATACACAGATAAAATAGTAACTTGGGCTGAACTGGTGCCAAAATATGGCAGTTGTGGTCCACATTGGTTATGATCCTCATAAATATGTATGTACACTGTTAAGATGCTAAACATTTAACAAAAAAAATGCTAGATGAGTTTTATAACTCTTCATGTACTATTTTAATGAAATAAAAAAAACTTACAATTCAAGAAACAGAACATAAATAGTTCATTTTACATATAAACCTTCAAGAAAATTCAAATATATAAAAATTTACTGTTTCAGTTTTAACAAATAGTAATTAGTGTGCTCATTATAATTCCTGGTGCTACTCTGTCACTGATCAATTCTGACGCTAAATGCCACACAGGAACTTTACAGTAATCATGTTTTTAATTTTGTTAATTACAAAGTATTGTTGGGATACAATGTACTTAATTTGAGGCATAGTTTATGTCTCTGTTATATGATGGCGTACGATGGATTAGCATCGGGTCTATTTAATCTTTTTTCCTCAGCAGGCTAATGGATGTATGCATAAATGTTATTTTAACAATGCAATGATGTGGCAGTCAATTTGCAACACCCAACTATAAATGACAACAAAGTTGGAAAACACCAATTTTAGCTAAGTAGTAATGATGACTAAAACATTTGGACCTTATTGATGTGACACAGTCACTGCCTCCCTCATTGTTAATGTCTGTCAACTACTCGTTCTTCATTCTGTCACTCTCTCTTTTCTTCCTCTATTTCACGTTGATGTTTGACATCTGTTGCTATCGAAGTTGAAACAGCAGTAAATATGTCATTTTTTTCCCCCACGTTTAGCAGCATTGTCTGCAATTATTTTCTTTTTTCTCAAACCATTTCTCTTTTGAATTTCCACTCTGTATCCTCAGTCTTTAGGCATGTTTGGACTTTGCTTAGCAGTTGACACTGGAGAATTCATCCTCTTGGGATTCATACTACTATTGTTTGAGGGGCATTTAAACTGCTGTAGTTTTTATTTTAAACAGGCAGTATTATGTAAAATTGACTTTTTGAGTTTTACACCATGTTATAATGTTATTCCCTCATCAAAATCATACCTGGAGTTCTGCTGTGACTTTTTTTTTTTTATGCGTGTTTCAGAAATCCTTTGATCTCCCATAACGACCAATCACCAGTGCAAACCGTAAGGTTGGCCCTAGCTCCACCTCTGAGTTGCAGCTCCTCCTCAGAGCTGCAGCCTCACAGAACAGCCCTCGCCCGTGGCTGCCCCAGGCAGCTCCTTCAGATTCGCCAGCAGCAATTAGCAAACACCTTGTGGAAATGCATGAGCTATTTTTCTGTGAAACACTGCTAAAAATGTTATTAAAAGGTTAAAAGAGGAGTGCTTTTGTGACTTCCTGATGGCAGAGTTTCAGAAAGAGCATGAGTTTTTAAAGAGACAGAAACCCAATTTCAAGGTGTGAAATCAAGAAGGAATTTTTTTATTAGCCACATTTGACATATACACTATTTTGATAACTGAAGATAACATAGTAATTTTATTATGTTATAAAATGGCATCATGTGTTTCTGCTGCCCCTTTAAATGGTAGCTGGTACGTCATGTAAAATTGACCTGTATTCAACAATAGTTTTCAGAAGAAGAGCTGTCCTGAAAGAGTTTTACCTACAAAGATTAGCACAAAACCATGGTCGCTGACAGGGTGGGGTGATATCTTGGGCCCAAGGTAGAGGGGGTACATAAATGGTTTGAGTACTTTGCATGCATGGATTTTTCTGGCGAGAATTTTATGTTAGTTGTACCTTTTAGAAATATATTTACTTGAAATTCTCTGTGGTGCAATACTTATTTTACTGGCTGACTATAAATTTAACTGTTTTTGATTTTAGAAACAACAAGAATGTGCTGGTTTATCAAAAATGTGCTTGCTTGGTTGCTTCAAGAGAGGGAGAGAGACAGAGAGAGCCCACAAGCTGATTTTAAACAAGTCATGCTTTCTGCTGAAAAGTCACACTAGTGACTATTTACAATTGAATGACAAGGAAAAGGAGATCATTAAGCAAGCCAGTGACCAGAGGAGAACAAGCAGAGAGATCTATACCACATCTCAGAGCAGAAACTGTGTCTGTGTAAAAAGATCTAAAATTCCTGCGGCCTTATATGCTGGACTGCCTGGCACTTTCAGTTATTTGTAGTTATTGCACAACGCAGTCACGCCACACACTAAAAATAAATCAAACTCTAACAAAAGCTAAGTTATGATTAAAAATAATCATATTTCTTTACAGTAAGTCACATGTACAGAAACATTTTAAAGGAAAGATACAAATACTGGTACATTTGAAATTGTACCAGTATTTGCTTTCAGTGTATGCAAGAATGTTAAATGGTGCATCTTAGAATATTAATTACTAAGCTGCATAAAAATTGTTTTCTGTTAAATCATCTAACACTGCTAGGTGTTGTACTCATGGTTGCAATTCTGTTCAACTGTATACTCCGTTGATCTACAGAATTTGCACATAAATGGGTTAGCTACAGGAGTCCTTGGAAATCTTTTCTGTTTAGAGCATGTTTGCACATTAAGTGTTTTCTTGTTTTAAGGCAAGATGAGCAATGCATTGTCAATAAGTGCAAAAGCAAAAACAAAACAGTTGTCTGACTGTGCTTGACAAAATAAGTAATCGCTAATGTGGACATTATCTCAACATGACTATACTTCATGTATGTCCAAAATGGTAGGATAAATTGTTGCTCTCCAATGGCATTTTTTTTTAACATCAGTTTAGAAAATGTACAAAAATAGCTAAAAAAGAAATACCAAGTGTGTGTGTGTGTGTGTAGTCACTGATGTCTCATAACATGTTTTAACAACGACGTAGGAATTTTTGTTATGTTGCTAACGTGCATTTTGCATATTGAGAACTGTGCACCCTGAAAAGTAAGAAGCTATACATTCCCATTCTGATCATTATAAAAGGGAACTGATCTGATTACACGTGTGATTTGCCTCGACAGAAGAGTTGTTAGGATTTAGAGTTTTTAGTCCTGAAACGGAGGAATCATGCCCAGGTTCTTTCAGCGTCTTACATTTGACAGGCAACAAGGATCTCATGACTGGTTACTGATAGATTCATCTGGTGTTTTTTGCCCCCCTGTCATTGAATTCCTTAGTTTATTGGCATATTTCACACTTCTGCACCTTGCAGTACACAGGTTTTCTGCTCTAGTGGCAACTGTCATGTAAGATTCTGGCGTTTTGACACTGACTCCACTTCTTTTCTCTCAGGATATTTATGAACTCCTATGTTGCTATGGCCACTACCCACAGCTCCATCTACCATCATGCTGGTTTAGATACAGGTCAAAGGAAGCAGTCTCAATGTCTAACCTTTCAGATGTTGTTTTCTGACAAAGTCGAATGCTAAGCAATAACATGAGCAATCTAACCCATATTCAATAAGTTAAAAAGTCCAAGCTTTTATTATAATCTAACATCATATTACAGCGTAGATTATGTTTTATGATTCAAAATGTATGCAAAAACATAAACATAAGATGCAAAGTAAACGAACATAAACACACAAGCACATGCACAAGATTGCATCTTATTTTCCTCTGTCATGTTTTGATGAAACTGACTCTTGTTTCATCAAAACATGATGAAACAAGAGTTCACAAAATCACTGTCAGCATCACGGAAAAAAATATTTTCTACAGTGAAGCCAGGATGAGAAAGCATCGACTCTGTTGAACCATATTTTCTTTTAGCTCTTTGTATTGATAGCTTTTAAAATATCCCTCTTAAGGAGGAAATTGGTGCTATCCTTTCCACTATTGTCACTGCTGTAGCAAGTTCAGAAATGACTCAGTCTGTTCTGTTTTTGTCCATATGTGGCCATTTGAGGTCTTTGCTACAATAGTTTAATCTAATCCACAAAAACCTCTTCCAGACTCTGTACCAAACTGTCAAAAAGGGGAAAAAAGCAACAGTTGCTCAAATAACTGTTTGTTACAATGAAGGTATGTAAGACATCACAACTGAATCAGATAGACTGCAGCAGCATAAGCCCAATCCTTTGAGCTAGCTAAGTACAGGAAACTGACTATAATTTAAAAAGGCTTGTCAAAATTGACCAGCAACAGATTGAAAAGATGTTTCCTGACCATATAGACTCAGTTTCACCTGTAGCATTTAGATAAGAAATTCAGAACTTGGGTTAAACGGCATAAACACATAAATCTATCCTGATTTGGTATGGGGGAGATTTTTACCCCCCCAAGTACCAACTAAGTTCAAAGACAATGAATAGACTATAAGTCCATTACTGCATGCCATGTGAGTGCAATGCTTATGGGGCAAAAAATACAGCAGATCTGACCAACACAAGGCCCAGCATGCACAGTCAAATAATTATATATTTTCTGACTCAAAGGAAGACCTCAAGGTATCGACAACTTGAACATGTCTATGAGCCCTTTTTAACACAAGAAAGGCTTACAGACCTGCATTTATATTGAAGAGAATTTCTTCTATATATTTAAAAAAATCTCTTTTCATAGTTAGTGGGTGTGACTTATATTCAGGTGCGCTAAGTGGTCTGGAAGTTAGTGGTCTGTAAGTGGCCTATATTTAAACACACAGCAGATAAATATTCATGTATAATTAAAAAAAAAAATCAAAGGTCATTCAAGCTTAATGTTGGAATTAACAAAGGTGTTAATCTCTTATGTTAGTAGAGTTCTTCCCAGAATATGGAGTATTTGTTTGGTAGCAACTCTTACACTTGCTTCCAACTGGAAGAGTTAAAGACCTAGTTTTAAAACTGTATAGAAAGTAGTATGCTTCTGACATTTAATTTAATAGTAAAGAAATCCATATGTTTACGCACTATATTAATCTAAGTTCATATTAACTATCACAGAAACAAAGAAATTAAGAACTCCCCCTCTTTGTGAGTAGTTGATGCATGATCCACAACAGTATGATCCATTTTCTGTCTCAAATGAGCATGTTTTTTTTCCTTTGAAGCAGTTTTTTTTTTTTTACTTTGCTGTGTATCGCCTCTATATTGCCTATCCAGACTTTTATGAGTAATGACCTGTTACATCGGTGATCCCCCTGCAGCTCCAATCACTCAAGAGATGATACAAAGGGAATGTGGTGGGATAAACTAGCCTTGAGCTGTAATTACTCAGGTCTAGTGTCCTGACTGAGCTGATGGGCTCTGCTCACTCCAACCAGAAAACAATGAAACGGAGAGAACGGAAAGGACTCCCACTCAAGCAATCAGATCCAGTCAGTCTGGAATAAAACATTTAGAAGCAAAAGAAAATCAATGAATGACTAATGCTTCACAATCATTAGAATCTTTTATCAACTTGTAGCGGTAATATTTATTTTTGTCAGATATTTCTAAAACAAGAACAATCAGACTGTAACAGTCAACAACGTAACTTTTATAGATCATCAAAATTTATCAAATGATGCATAAGGAAAGTCACATCTGTTGGTTTTATTGCATTCAATTTCAATTAAGCATAAAAGCATCTTGTTACAACACACTACAATACGGGGTTCTTGCGTAACACTTCATGATTTGGTTTCCACATAAAACTTTAAAACCCAAGTAACGTCTTTAGAGACAAAAGTGCACACAAGATAAAACGCCTTGATATGGTAGTTATATAAAATAAATGTAATAATATTTTTTTTCAGTGCTTAATGCATTTTCTTATTTACCACCAACAAAAATGTATATCTTTATTTACTGCTGCAAAAAGTAGAGCTATGAAATTGCAGGATGACTTTATAAATTTCAACACAAACCCTTTGTGTTTGCCTTACTGCTGATTACATTGATTTTCTTCTTTTTTCATTATGCCTATTCTTTTTGTTCTCCATAGACATGTTGTTTTTACTGGGAAGATTTTTGTCTGTTATTGCTATTGTGGCATAAAATGTCTAGTTTGCTGAAAATGCACATAACATTGAACTTTCAATAAGTGGAAAGAGCAGTAGAAAGCACTTTTTTATTTTTAGCTGCTTTGTTTGGCACAATCATAGTTTTTTGTTTTGTCTGTTTGTCAGTCATAATTATAACCAAGACAAGGAGCTTCTTTAACAATCAAACTGATGTTTACTCTTTTTATTATCTTACCTCTTTCACTGAATAAACTACCAACCAAAATGATTACAAATTCAAATGGCATAATTGATTCAGCCACATTGTCAGAGGTTGTTCAAACTTAATCGTCATATGAAAAAGGATGTTTAAAAGGTCAAGAAATGTGTTGTAATATTACCCTTTTACTATCATTGCAGGCACACAAAATAAAGAACTATGAAACTTTGAGATTTAACTGGTTGAAAACACGATAAGGAATAATTTAACTCTCACCTGAATGTAGGTTCCGTACATTGATTTCTTCTTTTCAGTCAGTTCTGTGTCAAAGCCAGTGACAAAATGGGCAGCTTTGGGTTTACCTAGTATGTAGATGTAGGGTTTTAATGAAAGTAAAAAAAAAAAAACAGTTTAATATGCAGCACTTGACATGTATACCGATCTACTCTTTTCATACCATCCTTAAACCTTAATGTTTATTGTTGGCCTTCTTTAAGCAACATACCTGTGTTTGCTTTTGGGTTGATTAATCCATCAGCTGAGCTGTGTTACACCTGTAGAGATATGTGGGACCAACTGTAGACAAGACAGGGATATGATGCCTGTGATCTGACAGCTTGCATGCTGTGCCCATCATTCATGTCATTGTTTACTGGTTGTGCTGCTGTCTGTTACACTGCCTGGTGGACAACGTCCCCAAATCAAAATCACATTTAAAGAGCAGGTATATTACCTTGAAAGACTCTAAAAACTATACAGGATGTATTTTGTACTTAATATCTCTTGTTATAAGGAAAGTAACTCCCTGATTTTTTGTTTTTTTTTTTAGAATGGAGATTTATGATCCCACAGAAATAGCGTATTTTACATTCAGTCTAGACTACGTCTAAAATAAAACTGGTTCAAAGGCAAGGAGCTCATTGGAGACATCATAATGACTTTGAAAACAATAGAAGCTGCCAACAGCTCTCCTACTCCCTACTTGGGATGTGAAAATGGATTCTTTTCTTTTTAAATGTTGCTCAACCATCACAGCCAAAGACAATCTTATGTAATGATATGGTTTCATAAAGGCCCATGTGAAGACAAACCACATTTTGTAAACCACAGTCAGTTTTTCTGTTTTGGATGCTGATAAAACTTATCACATTTTCATTTAAAAATTAAAATATCCATGTAGACACAATGAGTAAGACAGCAACCAATATTGGTAATATTTAGTCTATCACTGTTATTCGTCTGTTTGCCAGAATATTCTATTTGTGCACAATCTTCTGTAGCTGAACTTGGTGTCATGGGGCTGTTTTTTCAAGCTTTGATCAACTTTACTTCAAATTTAATGAGAATTTTGCAGACAGCAAGAGGTTCACAGTCAAGGCCGGAGCCCTGTTTAATAAAAATAAAGTTTCATGGGTCCTTTCTTTGCCAACAGGCATCATTTTCACAAACTCATAGAGAGATGATGTAGTTCCTATGCTGATGCCTTACATCCAAGGATGGAAGTATCCTCAATTCACATCACAGTTACCTATTTCTTTATGCACTGTAAAATGGCAGAGTATTTCAGCTTTGCTGTTGTGGTTTTTTAGCAATACTACTGCAAATATAATGCATATGAAATGAGCTTGACCTTTACTCAGGTAAACTTATGTAATGTATACACAGATTAGGAACTTCCTTATTCGAATGTCATTTGTTTTCTCCTGGGGTTCCTTAAAGTTTATTAAATGACATTCACTGAGGTGTGTTATTATATCTTTAGAGTCTAGTCTATAAACATTGGCAGTTTCATGGTGAGTAATTTAAAAAAGTGGGGTTCTCACCTTGAAAAACAGTCTTTTTAGTTTGTGTTCCAAAAATAATAATTTTTTTTCTTTTGTTTGGTAAAGATAGAAAAAACTGATTCAATTTGCTAATAACATGCCAGATAATGCAAAGCAAAGAGAGAAAAAAAGCATAAGACTCAAAAGTTGATCTCTTTAGTTAAGAATTTAGTTATTAAGGGACCGTCACAAAATCTCAAACTAGGTCCGACAGAAAACTTGGAAGAACAGCCAAGAAAGGTGTGTGAGTACAAAGTGGCCTACAAACCTAACTTAGTTGTACTGGCACTGTCACATATTGTTAGTTTGGGGGAAAAAACTCAACACATTTGTCCCAGGTCATATGGTTTAAGAGTGAACTTTGCTTAATAATCATAAGAAAGAAAGTGTAAGTTTCTAATTTAAAAAAGTAAAAGAAAAAAAAATCCATCCACCCATCTTATATCTGTACCTGCTTATCCATGCGAGGTCATGAGATGTGGTGCTTATCCGCAGTGGTCAAAGGGCAAAATGTGGGTACATCCTGGACAGGATGCCAGTCCATCATAGGGCAGCACAAAGACCAACATGACAAACATTCATTCTTATAAATACTCACCCCCAAGGACAATTTAAAAAGGTCAGTTAAAGTAGCATGTATATTTTTGGACTGTGGGAAGAACACACACATGGGTTTGGAGAACAGATGGTCGATATTGATATACATATTCATATTGTGGAAAAGCTTTAAAATATTGCACAGATGGGTCTCACAAGAGGCCTCGCATGCCATTTGATTTACACTTATAATATCTTTATGCCATTACTGCCAAATGCAAACATCTTGTGAACGCGTCAGCACATTATGGTATATATATATATATGACATTATAGTCAATTATATACAAATGGGAATGCATTACCCCAGGATGATTTGTGTCAGTATTTATATGCCAAGAGTAAGGATGAATTTTATCATGTGAAGTAGAAAGTCTACAACCTCAGTAGTTGAACTGAAAAAGGATTCACATACCTGGGGCAACATTGGGAACAGTCCTTTGACTGAAAAAGAAAAAAGTCCATTACTACACTGTTATTGCTAGTAAATCTGAAGCTTATTTAATATGCAAATCAGTTAAATGTTTTTAAAATGTACTTCTGTAACTGTAAACCATAGTATTAAGAAAAAAGTTATAGAACAAATGAAAGTTGATCTAGGCAGCATAGAGGTTTCCTCAGTTGCTTTATGGAAGGTCCATCCATCCATCCATCCATCTTCTTCCGCTTTATCCGGGGTCGGGTCGCGGGGGGTAGCAGCTTAAGAAGGGAGGCCCAGACTTCCCTCTCCCCAGCCACTTCTTCCAGCTCTTCCAGGGGAATCCCAAGGCGTTCCCA